>JAZHYW010036224.1:0-12226 GCA_037355805.1 Ixodes ricinus
CTCTTCCGCTAATGGATACTACCATGATCCGTTTCAAATCCTGGAGCTGCTGCTCTTTTGTATAACATGCGAGCTCATTCACACGTGAATAATAAAATGAGCGACGCAAAACTTTGAGCGACAACCCTTGCTCAAGCTTAGCAAGATCCCCTCCCCCCCCCTCCACACACACACACACACACACACTGGCGAACGCCCAAATCATTAAACTTCTTCAAACGAATTCTATGCCTGTGTCCGTATTGTGGAGGTGCAACGACCACGAAGAGGGAACCAGCTTTTCTTCTTCAATACTTGTGCAAATGTGAAATATAGGTTGGAAGTAGTTCATTGTTATGAGCGCTAAAGATGTGTCTTCAGACTTTTCACACAATAAAGTAATCGGAAAAGTAACGATTACTTCTTTAAGTAATGTCCAATTACTTTTGCCGTCGAGTAATCAAGTAATCTAATCGAATACTTTTTTAGCCAAGAGTAATAGTAATTGTAATCGATTACTTTTTTTAGTAACGTGTACAAGACTGCTCAAATGTCGCTGTTCGCTAAAACGTCATCGCTCATGTAATATGGACCTGAAAGAGCCGCTAAACTTAACTCATAAAGCTTAGTGAAGTTTTCTAACCTAAGACTGAAATACATATGCCTCAAAGGGCCCTGCATTGGCTTTTTTACTAATTTTTAATTTGCACCAAACCTCAGCGCACTGAACGTAGTCAACTTAACTCATTGCATTTGCTGCGCGATTAAACACAAATTCGGCATGACACTTCATTGGCCACAAACGACAGCAAACACGGGATAAAGATCAGTTCAGAATGGGAGCCACTTCGCGCTGCCATACCGCGAAACGGCCAAACCGCCAGACAAAGCTGCTCACCGAAGGCCTTGGGAACGCTCAGAGCCGGTCGGGTCCTTCGGTCCCTACCGGCCGCAGCGCCGCCGCGTACATCCGGGACCTTTCCGTGTCGGCGCCTGATCCCACTACTCCTTTCTAGTATGCGCCGCCTTTTCCACCGCTTGGTGGCGGGGATGTCGACGGGTCATTTCTTGTTTCCGTACTTTATAAACTGCATTTGTTTCTTTTCTGATCTAAAATACTGAACAAAAACTACTTTTATAAATAATCGGAACGGTTCGCGCCACTTATATTTTGTATTTCGACTAAAAAGAAGCTTTTAGCGGCTCTGACCAGTAGTAAGCCCAGGACCTAAGACGTCACATTACGCGCGCTTTCGGTACCGCGGGTCGCCCCCGTCGGTGGAGGAGGTTTCCGCGTCGTCCGGTTAAAATATGACGCACTGATATTTAGTTACTCTCTCCGTGCCCGCTGGCTTGCCCGAACCCTAAGAGACGTGGAAACCGCAAAAAGGTAGACGCTTGATTATGATTGCAGGGCCCCTTTAATTTTGAGTTTTCATGCGCAAGTAGCATGACCGAATGTTCATGGACAGGAATCAAGGCTCCTACGCACAGTTGTGTTTCAGAACGTTTGAGTGCGTTCAACTGCGTTGCACCTAAGAGAAACTAGGACATCCTTGGTTCTTATATCGCGTGCCAAGCTATTCCTTGAATTGGAATCCACGCTTCATACAAAGCACCGATGTGCTGGTGACTCGCTTTCGTTTCTCGACGCAACGCACTCAAACGCTCTCAAACCACCGTGTCTCAAACGCAACTGTGCGTACAGACCTTTAGAGCATTCCACTCTTTTTCTTTTCTTTTTTTCTTGACGTCGCAGTAGTGGGCCAAACGTGCTGTATCACTTTTACTTTCGGGACGACTAGCTGAATAAATCATCAGGCCACTTGGACGTAATCCGTTACAAGCAGACTTGTGCCTATCTCTAAATACTCTCACTCAAGATACAGTATTTCAAACACTTTTTGAAGTATCTTGTTATCTTGCAAATACTTTTGATCGAGAGTATTTGGTACTCTATTTTATTTAGATTTCTGAGTATCTTGTACTTATTATCTCAGATACATTTTTGACATTCCGCCATTTTCCAAGTTTTTCGGTATGAAGTGGCGTGGGCGTGGCACGAGTAAGAGTGAACATTCTTTCGAACAACCAAATCATGTTGCTATACTTCGTCTCACCTTAGTATGGACTATTGTTAGCCGCGCGTGCTAAAAGCGCGAGCTAGTTGCTTGGAGTGAAGCCTCGGCGGCTGAACGAGCGCTCGTGCAGCGAGTGCTCCAGTCAAGGCAGTCAAGGCCAGCCGCTCGCGCTAGCACAGCATTCGCGGTTAGTCCATGCTAAGGTGAGACAAAGTATAGCTCCGATTAGCTACGGTCAGAGCCGTATATTAGGAGAGTTTGGACAATAGGCGGAGCAAAGGCCGCCGCCAGCGCCGAAGATTCCCCCCACGCTTAGAGCGTAAACTAAATTTGTGACACAGCGTCGACCAATCAGGAGACCTCTACTCCATCTCACAAATGTCTGCAGTGAAGACAAAGGCACAGGCGCGTGAGCCTAGCTCAGCGAAACGCTTTTGTTTGCACGAGACCTCGTGCATAGAAGGCACTTTCCAAAGCCACGCGCTCGTGCCCACGCCTTTGTCTGCACTGCTAGAACAGCGTCCTGAGACTGGCTGAAAGAAAGCAGTGCAAAGGGTGGGGTGCGCGAGCGTCTTGAGACGCGGAGTCCCGCTCGGCACGGCTCGGATTATACTTCGTTTCACTTTATCTGCGAGCGAAGCCAAAGCTATGAGGCGCGAGACCAGCGCTTTTTGCATTTCTCCCCAGCTCGCGCGCTCGAGCAAAGCCTGAACGCACGGAGCTTCCGTGCTCGCGCTTCCAGTTTTGCCTTCGCTCGCACATAAGGTGAAACGAAGTATGGTCGTGTCACAAATTTAGAGCACACGACCACCGCTAGGAGCTGTTTCGCGGCCTGTGGTTGGCCCCGAGATGCTCGCCTATTCAAACCAATGTATGGCCAAACTCTCTCAATAAACAGCTCTGGCTACGGTAACTTTGACTGAGCCCGTGGAAACATCGCTTTTTTGCCGATTGTGACTCATATTTCAGCCCAAAGTTCGGTACAATAAGGTTTTCTCCTCGCCTTCCCAAATGCGTTTTTTGTTTCCTAGAGTTTCACCTGAAAAATCCTCAAACAAAAGGGGTGGTTTTACGGAAGTAAATATTGCCACCCTGAGGCGAAACGCAAACCGGGAAACGACCTACGACAACAATGCAGACTTGATTGTCAAAAAACTAGCAAATAGAAAAAATTAAAAGTGGACACACACAAAAAAATTTTTTTTTGTTTTTTGTATATTTGATTCCGCTAGGGCAAAACGTCGAGGTTTTATTTATTTTTTTTTTTTTTGTCGTCAGTCCGTCACTTTTTGCTCTCGCAAAGCAGTCAGGACAGGAAACGAACTACGAGCTGGATGATCTCTCAAACTGCCAACAAAGTGTCCCCCCACGTTGAGTGCCTCTCTGACCGCAACCTACTTGAACAAGGTGCGACCAATGCCGTGGCTATTATGTGGGTTCTCTTTGTTATCCAGTCACTCATATCCGTATCCCGAGTTCGTTTGTAGTGAACTCCCCCTATTGGCGAGGAGATCGAACTATACACCTTTTCTACGTGGGCGCCGCCATCTTTAATTCTGGAACTTCCGGTATGCGTGAAAACATCGCTTTCTTCTCGCCTCGACAGTAGAACGTGTTAACATTTTAATTGCAACCGTCAGTCGTTCTTGTTATGACCCTTCTATACTTTTTTACTTATTCAGGGCTGTAATCTCTTGCTTTTTTTTTCGGAACGCATACCGGATATGGAGACAACGTGGCTGGGTGCGAGGCTAAACGAAAAAGGTGTATAGACCGTTTTATCGTGGGTAGCGCCATTTTGAGAGCGAGAGAGAAAAGGGGAAAGGGCAACCGGCGCTTTCCTCCTTTCTGGCTGTGTAGAAAGAGTGAAAGTCCCGGATGAGAGGCTTGGCCGGTGTTGGGTGTCTGCCGTGCCCCAACTTCGTTAGCGCTTTCTTTTCTGTTTTAAACTCGCAAACTTAATTAGAGCCGTGGTCTTTGATGGTGAGAGTTCCCCGGTCATCGGGACACCATTGCTCGGTGATAGGGTGCACGAATAATGACAGAAAGCGCCGAATACTGTCCGAGGACCTATGTAGCTTGCATGGAATCCGGCAAGGCGAGTGCGGCTGCAATGTTTCTAAGCTCCATCGCTTTCCGTATGACTGGAAATGATGAACCATTCATCAATTTTTGCTTGCAATGGGCCTGTTTCAACGTAGCCATTTAGTAGTAATCAACAAGCGATACACGAAACGGGAACCTCAATTAACTTTTGTAAACACCCGGAGCTGCTACAGATCGTTTTGCCGCGCTGCTTTTATCTTGCGTGTCCGTATTCCTATATTTCCCTGTGGATGAACGACGAACACGTTCTAGATGTACTTATATCAAACCGCCGAAAGCCTCAAGGCAGCCACGAATTATTTTACTATTTCATGCAATATTTTGAGTACCAACCTCCAATTTCTATCGCTGACACGTTCGCTGCCGCTGTTCTCCCCGTCGCCGCACTGGCGGATGCCATGACTCGAACAAAGAAACGTGCCCACTGGGCTCGAAAACGCAGATCGCAACACACGAAACGTGCCCTGCAGCGACTATCCAGCGCTTCAAAGCGCCCAATCAACGGAAACAACCCACCAGTGGCACTCCAAGGAGCGCTTTTGCCGGCTCTCTGGTATCGCGCAGGAGATCGCGATTCAGGAAAACCGATAGAACTACCTTTTCAACAATTTACAGCCTCACCCGGCGGCGGAAATGAGCCTTCAACTAAGTGTTGTAGATGATAAAATTGAGTCAGTCACCACTGCAAATTATCAATATTAAGATAAATTCAGTTACAAAATTTTACAAGCTGAAACAACAATTATCACGAGAAAACTGGCACGCACCTTGCGAGCGTACCCCATGTTCATCGGCGGTACAGCATTCGGTGCGCGCTCCATTCACAAAATGTTCCGAGCACAGTCGAGAGGATGGCGTTGAGGAAACGCTTTTCGGTTTACGGACGAAATCCACTGCCGCCGAGACCGGGGTCATGTGGAAAGCGATGGACCTTAAAGACATTGCAGCCGCTCTCGCCTTGCCGGATTCCGTGCAAGCTACGTAGGTCCTCGGACAGTGTTCGACGCTTTCTGTCGTTATTCGTGCACCCTACGACCGAACAGTGGTGTCCCGATGACCGGGGAACTGTTGCCATCGAAGCCCGTGGCTCTAATTAAGTTTGCGAGTTTAATACAGAAAAGAAAGCGCGAACGAAGTTGGGGCACAGCAGACACCCAACACCGGCCAAGCCTCTCATCCGGGACTTTCACTCTTTCTACACAATCAGAAAGGAGGAAAGCGCCGGTAGCCCTTTCCCCTTTTCTCTCTCGCCCTCTTTCAGTAAAACGGTCTATAGACCGTTTTATCGTGGGTAGCGCCATTTTGAGAGCGAGAGAGAAAGGGGAAAGGGCTACCGGCGCTTTCCTCCTTTCTGGCTGTGTAGAAAGAGTGAAAGTCCCGGATGAGGGGCTTGGCCGGTGTTGAGTGTCTGCCGTGCCCCAACTTCGTTCGCGCTTTCTTTTCTGTTTTAAACTCGCAAACTTAATTAGAGCCGTGGTCTTTGATGGTGAGAGTTCCCCGGTCATCGGGACACCATTGCTCGGTGATAGGGTGCACGAATAAGGACAGAAAGCGCCGAATACTGTCCGAGGACCTATGTAGCTTGCATGGAATCCGGCAAGGCGAGTGCGGCTGCAATGTTTCTAAGCTCCATCGCTTTCCGTATGACTGGAAATGATGAACCATTCATCAATTTTTGCTTGCAATGGGCCTGTTTCAACGTAGCCGTTTAGTAGTAATCAACAAGCGATACACGAAACGGGAACCTCAATTAACTTTTGTAAACACCCGGGGCTGCTACAGATCGTTTTGCCGCGCTGCTTTTATCTTGCGTGTCCGTATTCCTGTATTTCCTTGTGGATGAACGACGAAGACGTTCTAGATGTACTTATATCGAACCGCCGAAAACCTCAAGGCAGCCACGAATTATTTTACTATTTGATGCAATATTTTGAGTACCAACCTCCAATTTCTATCGCTGACACGTTCGCTGCCGCTGTTCTCCCCGTCGCCGCACTGGCGGATGCCATGACTCGAACAAAGAAACGTGCCCACTGGGCTCGAAAACGCAGATCGCAACACACGAGACGTACCCTGCAGCGACTATCCAGCGCTTCAAAGCGCCCAATCAACGGAAACAACCCACCAGCGCCACTCCAAGGAGCGCTTTTGCCGGCTCTCTGGTATCGCGCAGGAGATCGCGATTCAGGAAAACCGATAGAACAACCTTTTCAACAATTTATAGCCTCACCCGGCGGCGGAAATGAGCCTTCAACTAAGTGTTGTAGATGATAAAATTGAGTCAGTCACCACTGCAAATTATTAATATTAAGATAAATTCAGTTACAAAATTTTACAAGCTGAAACAGCAATTATCACGAGAAAACTGGCACGCACCTTGCGAGCGCACCCCATGTTCATCGGCGGTACAGCATTCGGTGCGCGCTCCATTCACAAAATGTTCCGAGCACTGTCGAGAGGATGGCGTTGAGGAAACGCTTTTTGGTTTACGGACGAAATCCACTGCCGCCGAGACCGGGGTCATGTGGAAAGCGATGGACCTTAAAGACATTGCAGCCGCTCTCGCCTTGCCGGATTCCGTGCAAGCTACGTAGGTCCTCGGACAGCGTTCGACGCTTTCTGTCGTTATTCGTGCACCCTACGACCGAGCAATGGTGTCCCGATGACCGGGGAACTGTCGCCATCGAAGCCCGTGGCTCTAATTAAGTTTGCGAGTCTAATACAGAAAAGAAAGCGCGAACGAAGTTGGGGCACAGCAGACACCCAACACCGGCCAAGCCTCTCATCCGGGACTTTCACTCTTTCTACACAATCAGAAAGGAGGAAAGCGCCGGTAGCCCTTTCCCCTTTTCTCTCTCGCCCTCTTTCAGTAAAACGGCTCTATAGGGGGCGCTGCGTTCACCAAAACAAATACCGGCTGCGTGGAAAACAACTCCGGCGTTCCAGTGTGCTGCCGCTGGCTGCCGTGTTGTTGCCGCGTTCCCTGCAGGTTTGTTAGAATATAGTATGCTCTTGTTGCGTACCGCAATGCTCAGCGCATGCTTTAGAGCCTGGAATCAGTTTTAATCGCTTTCCTGCCGAAAAAGAACTCAAATCGCAATGGATAAGTAAGAGTAGGGAAGAAGTTGACTGCGCACGACGTGGTGTGTGGTCGTCAATTTTCAAGCGATGCCTTCCAAGCAAACTACGCTAATGGACGAGGAATATACGCGCGTAAATCATGCTTGCATCGACATCTGTTCAAACCGTACATTGTATTTTATAGGTAGTAACTTATTCTGCCGGCAACCGGCACAATAAAACGAGCAAAAAAAGAATTGCCGGTCGTTGTTCCCATTAGGTTTCGTGTAAAAGGAATAGTCAAAACGAAAACCTCCTAGTTATATGAGTAGCTCAGTGAAAGGGGTCCGTTTCACGTGCCGTGGGTCCCAGGTTCAAATCAAGTAGGCGAACGTTTTTTTTTTTTTTTTTTTTTTGTTCATAAAACATTTGGCGATTTTTATTTATTCCTTTTTTAGAATAATCATTGCCGTCCAAAACTCCCGGCAATCTTTTTTTCCCGAGTGGTTGTGCCGGCTGCCGGCAAAATATCCCCACCCTATTTCATAACAGTGCACAAAAGGAGGTTCTTGATACGCAACGCCGTTCCGTCGGAGAATCTTCCAAAGGGATCACACGACCGGGTCGCGAGGCTTCGGAAGCCACCGAGAGGTACTGCTATCATTTGATCACTATTTTATTCCAGGCTAGCTTTTACACTGGAACATATTAGGTAGCAGTATCAGTTCGATATTGTGAGATTTACGCAATTGCGTTAATCATTTTGCGATTCCTTTAATTTCGATTGAGCAATGCAAATGTGTGTATGATTAAGTCTTCGTCGTGCAGAACTCATTGATATTTCATCGTGAACCGTGCACCTTTGAATAACCGATAAATTGAACTGAAAAAGACAACTTGTAACGTTTAATGCCAATGGCAATATGCAGTCTAATTAGCCACATTCTACAATATAATGTTCACCAGTGTGTTCTGTATTTTGGCATTTCAAGAAAAACGTAATGCAATGACTATTTTGGTTGATGTTTTGGTGAAAACATCTCCGGGGCGACGCTGCGCTCGATTACATGATCACATTTCAACACGTCCTCGCCTTCAACGAGGCACCTAGCTCTTGCTCTCGCCAATGTGGCTGATGAACGTTACAAGGGACAGGGACATTGCAAAGCAATGCGTGTGTTTTGTGAGTACGGTTTCTCCAACCTAGGAAGCGCATAAACATCGCCAAACCGCGTCAGTCACGCACGACCTGGCGGGCGCAGTCGGAGCGACGCGGCCGATCGCGAGCGCCTACAGGTGGGTTGGTTTTTGCTTCCAACGAGAATGCGGCGACATATAAAGCAAGGTGAGACAAGCAGGGACAATGCTACCCCTACGCAGATGCTTTTCGAGCAGATAAATATTATCCACATAACTTTCACGAGTCTCAAGTCCTCGTCCTCCACGGCTGAACGAATACTAGCGGCGGGATTGCTATTCCCGCAGAATAGTTCCGACGGCGGCCGCTAGCCAGCGCCACCGTTCGATCTGTAGTTAAACGATGCGTCTAAGGCGCGCCGCAGGACGTGATATTCAGTGACGTCACTATTAGCGAGGCGCTCTGAGCCGTTTGTTGTCCCCACACCTCGGTGTTTACCCAACATAAGGCCTGTGCACATGCCCACAGGCCTTGTGGGCATGCTCATGTTACTTTTTTAAAGGGGTACGGAAACCAAATTCTGGAGCTCATTTCTTTGTTTCAACACGACGCAGGTAGCAGTAGAACCACAGAAACATAAATATTGCGCTAGAAAACGCAAGAAAACATATTTTAAAGTGAATTAAACGATAATCAAAAACCACCTGGTAGTTGGTTATGAAGCTTCAATGGAATGTCGTGACGACAACATGCCTCTGAAAGCAGCGCCACAGCGGTATGTCCGCTCACTGGTATAGATTGCCTAGGCCTGAACGCTCCGCGAAATCTACAGCCCTTGGGTACTTCGACAAAGCGAGATTGTAACGCGTTGACGCCTCCAAGTGGCAAAACTCGTCACTACGGTACGCTTGGTCCTCCGAGGCATGATGACGTCAAGACGTCTGCGGATCTCCCGAGATGCATCGCGCTCTTCGATGGCTGATTTTGAAGCGCTCGCCAAAATCCCGGCATTTAGAACCGAAAATATAGCCATCTGCTCAAAATACGACCGTGCGATTATTCATTACAGGCTTAGCTGATCATATTGAACTCATTTCTTGAAGTTTTCTCTATATTTCAAGTTTCGATTCTGTATCCCTTTAACAGAGCGTGGGGCACAGTGTAATGTAAAAATACTAACACTTAGTGAATTGACGTTAAGTGCCGGATCTCTCCCGAAAGCAGTCGTCAGAGGATGCGAGCTTGACCCACTTGGGCTTTTGTGTTGAGCTGGGCACCGTGCATGCTGCATTGTTCACGCAGGCCGGAGTGGGAACAGAAGAGCCTCTCCTTCCCTCGCCGGAGAACACGAACTCCAGCCGAACGCTGCAGCGTTCGGCTGGAGTTCGTGTTCTCCGGTGAGGGGAAGGACGCCGCGTTCGGTTAAGTCAGCCGAGCGCTGAGTCATTGTATTTGTTGTCCCCATCTATGTAGTTCTGAAGTTAACCGCTTGGGGAGCCACGGCCTGATCTCCTCCCCACCTCTCTCTTGTTGTCCCAGAAATGTTTTGCAACATGTACCAGTGATATTGCCACGCGCGTTGCCGAGCGAGCGCGTGGCCGAACGGTTGTCGCGCTTGGCTCTCGCGTGAAGTCTCCGGGTTCGATACCAAGGAGCGGACTCCTCTTTATTTATTCTTTCAACTTGACATTCTCGTAAGTTCGAGAACCTTGTCGTCTAATCGAGTTCCGAATGTTCTACGCGCCGAACGTTCTACGCCGAATGTTCCACAAAACCCACGCGGGTACAAAAGGTGCTCCGCATGGCGGTCCGGAGTCAGTCTCGCCCCAGCGCTCGATCCTGCTGTTTCGCCGACATCGAAGCCTGCGACGCTAGCCTTTCTCTATTTTGTTTTGGGCACAAGTTCGCCCTATTAAACGTTTAGTTTCTTCAGTTATTCGCCGCCTCATCATTTGTCATTCGTGACAATATCCTGCTTCTCATAGTTGGACTGGATAAGACAGCCCTACGATACTTTTTTTCTTTTTCCGTTGTGTGTTGTTGCGTGCTAATAAACCAGTCTGGTAACCCAGATTTGCACGGCTGTATAATCGTTGTCACTGACGTCGATACAAATTACGCAATGCGGAAGTATCTTCAAAAGTAATTGAGTTACATTCCTAAGTATTTGTACTCTACTCAATATACTTTACAGTGAAAGTGACTTGAGTAGTATTTTAAATACTTTACGAAGCAAGTATATTTGGTAATTTAACTTAAATACTTTTATCCAGTATTTTGTCCAACACTAGTTACAAGTAATGAAATTACTTCTAATCCCTTACATTAATCAGATATTTTTTGTAACGGAATAATTACATATTTGCTGGAGTAATTGTAAAGTGATTTTATATACGTAACGGTTTCGTTGTAAATCGTTACGTCGGCGCCTGTGGCCTTTATTTAAGCGTTGGGAAAAAACTGGCCACTTAGAAATTCGGTACTGTTTTCATTCATGCCGGCAAGTTTAGTTGTTCAGACATAATTGCCCCAGGCACTCACAATCTCAAATTTTTGTTCGATGAAAATTAAGCTTAGGCAGACGTCGGCTCATAAAGAATTTTTTTCTTTGCCATCTCGGCACTAGTGATACTTTAGACCCATGTTGTGGTAAAAAAAAACTATGTCCAAACTCCGGTCTTTCTGTTTAGATTATAGGCGCGAAAACTCCACACTGACTATAGGGCCTGAGTAACAACTCTGCATTACTCAGGCCCTAGTCCGTGTGGATGTTTCGCGCCAACAATCTAAAAAGAGAGAATGGCATATACACACATCACACGCGCACGCACTCAAAGTTGGTCCATAAGTCCAGTGTCCCCGACGTGTTTTTTTAGCGCTTTCAAAACGATACACTGATACCACCAAGTGTTCTCCGCCCAGGAAGTTTTGGTGACATTAAATAGTCTACTTGTTGTCTCCCTTACTCCGTCCCTGTCTTGCGGCGCATTTTCTCAAAAGTGGCTTATGGTCAAGCAGTTGCAGCGTTCTTCTCGTGTCTTCTCGTTGGGTGCTGTATTCACGCATGCACACAAAAGATGCTAATAATGGAGCTAAATAATCGTACTAATGAATTATTGGACTAATTTTATTGGACTTAATGTATCCACAAACCAATCCGATCATGAACTAAACTTTTTTTATTTTCTTATACCTGGTGCTAAGTATTCTCGCCCCATATTTTTATGGCGTCAGGATCGAACGAAGCAGCATAAAAAGAATGCCCTTCAAACGACAGTAATAATTATTATTAAAACTGCCGGATCTCCGCTGGAGACTTCGAGGCACAGTGGAGTAGTCGTCACGATAAAAAATCTAAGGAAACAAAATAAATAGCCTAACGGTCGTCGGTGGCGTCATGAGTCCCTACCGAGTGCGGAGTATAACGGTCTTGGCATACGGTCGTTATTTTCTTTTCTTTTCTACCACGTCGGATTCTGACGCCAAGACTCCCTACCTCCTCCGTTCCGACGCGTTGTTTGTTATTAATTTAACAAATCAGCTTCAAATAAAGATCGTGGCACCCTGTAAAGTTAAAAAAAGAAAAAGAAAGAAAAGGGAGATTTTGAGCAGCCAGTGCGGCCAGAGTAGCACGGCCGCTCCTCCTCTCATCAAAGAAGACGGCGTCCGTGTTGCCGAAACTCCAACGGCTCCCTTCTTATTTTTGTTTTCTTTATTCACTTTGTTACTTTTATTTTGTTGTTGGGTTCGACTGTTCTCTTCTAACGATGCCGACCGTGGCAACCGTTCTGGTCACACGATTGGCGTTTGTTTTGTCACGCGATGGTGTGGTCCGACCGAAGCAATACGTAACTGAACAAGT
>JAZHYW010036225.1:0-29869 GCA_037355805.1 Ixodes ricinus
GGCGCAGCTGACCAAGTAGGCAGCGCGCCCGTGGCATAACGGTTATCGCGCTTGTCTTCCACGCAGAAGGCCAGGGTTCGATTCCTGGCCGCGCCTACACATTTTGTTGACGCTGTGATGTGATGTTCTAGTAAATTCGAGAGCCGCCTTGCTAATTCGAGGTTAGAATGTTCTACGAACCGAACCTTCTACGCCGAATGTTCCGGAAGCCCACGCGTGTACAAAGGGGCTCCGCCTGGCACGCCGAGTCAGTTTCGCCTCAGCGTTCGATCCTGCTGCTTCGCCGCCTTCGACGCCCGCGACGCTCTGCTGTTTTCTTCTGTTCCCTTTTATTTTTGGGCACAAGTTCGCCCCATTAAACGTTTAGTTTCTTCAGTTATTCGCCGCCTCATCACTTGTCCTTCGTGACATTTTGGTGGAGGTGCGGGGTAGCGTTCTATGCCCGTGGACCGTACCCCTCCGAAAACACGCCGGCCAAGTGACGTGCTCAGCCCCGGGAGGTTACCCTTCGCAGAAGACCAGACCAAGGCCCGGTCAAGTCGCCGTAACCAAGGCCTACCGCCGGAACTCGGACCCCTGCCGCAGAAATCAAAGAAGAAGACCGCGACGATGACCGCTCCGCCCGTCGTTGTCCTGCCCGTCGCCCCCCGATCGCCGACGCCTTTCCATGGCGAAATCTATGAAGACGTCGAGGACTGGATCCGTCACTATGAGCGCGTGGCCCGCCACAACGGATGGAACGCCGAGCAACGCCTCCAAAACCTGTACTTCTCGCTGGAAGGCACCGCGAGGCACTGGTTCGAAAACCACGAGGCCTCGCTCACTTCGTGGGATATCTGCGCCACCGAGTTGAAGCGAACCTTCTCGAACCAACACCGGCGAGAAAATGCGGAGGACCTGCTCCAGACGCGGACACAAGCCCCCGACGAAAGCGTGACAAGCTACGTTGAAGACGTTCTACGACTGTGTACACGCGCCGACCCGCAAGCCACCGAGGAGAAGAAGTTGCGCTTCCTCATGAGGGGCGTCAAAAGCGAAATCTTCGGTGGCCTTGTCCGCAGCCCCCCGACAACGGTAGACGCCTTCGTCACCGAGGCAACCAACATCGAGCGCGCGCTGCAAGCGCGCGCTTCCCATTACCAGCGACACCAAGGCATCGCGGCACCCACGCTGCTTAACGCCGAAAACACTCCGGGTACGTCGGACATCCGAGAAATTATCCGGGAGGTCGTCCGGGAGGAACTGCGAAGGTTGCTGCCAACCGCCAGCCGTCCGCCAACCCTCTCCATCGCCGAGGCTGTCCGAGAAGAAGTACATCGAGCGCTCCAACCAGAGGTTCCCTTCACCACGGTGGCACCGGAGGAACCGACGTTGAGCTACGCCGCAGTGGCCCGACGACCGCCGCCAACTGCTCAACATTACCCGGTGGCGCCACGACGAGACCCACCAACGCAGGCGTACCCCCGACGCAACGACGAAGTACGTCAGTACGACCGCCGAGAACAGCCGGCGCCAAGGAAAACCGACGTGTGGAGGACAGCGGATCGACGACCCATCTGCTACCACTGCGGGGAGGCCGACCATATTTACCGCCGTTGTCCCTACCGGCAAATGGGCCTGCGTGGGTTCCACCCGAACGACCCACGCCCGAGGTACGGCGAACGCCCTCGCGACATCGAGGAGTACCTCCGACGCTCGCCCTCCCCAGTGTCGTCTCTCCGCCGTGAAGCCCGCTCCCCATCGCCACGACGTTCAGCGTCCCCAGCGCCACGACCCCGCCGAGAGAGCCTGTCTCCCCTGCGTCGTCGGGAAAACTAGGCGCGGCAACGCCGGGAGGTGGTGTTGCCGAAGACGAACGATGCCAAGATCCTCCAAGACCGTCGGAGTCCTCCCACTCTAACGCCGCAACGCACCGACACGACGTTTCTGCAACAGTGTCAAATAATCTCAACGTTATCATCGACGGCCACGACGCGACGGCACTCGTCGACACCGGAGCAGACTACTCCGTTTTGAGTGGGAGACTCTCTCGTCGCCTTCGGAAAGTTACGACGTCGTGGGACGGACCGCAGATACGAACCGCCGGCGGACATCTCATCACGCCTGTCGGCAGGTGCACTGCTCGCGTTGAGATCCACGGTGAAACCTGCCCTGTCAAGTTCGTTATTCTGCAAGACTGTTCGAGGGACGTCATTCTCGGAATGGACTTCTTGTGTGAATACGGCGCCATCATCGACCTTGCTGAGAACAAGCTGACGCTTCGGAAACCTGTTCCATCGGCGGAAGATCCCAAAGCGACGTTAGCTGCGGTGCGAGTCCTTACCAACCACGTAAACCTGCCGCCGCTGTCGAGTGTATTTGTGCCCGTCGGGACCGAAGAAGCCACCTGCGGGGTAGCACTGTTGGAAGGAAGCGTTCAACTTCTCCTTGGACGAGGGATTGGCATTGCAAGAGGCGTAACCGAGCTCCAGGACGGGCGTACCGTAGCCCTTGTCACCAACTTCCGGCAAGAGTCGCAGCACCTTACAAAGGGTACGGCTGTGGGATACGTCGAGGAAATTCAGGACTCAGCCGCGATCGCCGCGATCTCAGAAGACGCCTCTCCGACGCAGCACAAGGGAACCACGCCGTCAGAGCTCGACATCGACCCGTCCCTCCCAGCCCCACAACGACGACAACTCAGTGACCTTCTCGCCGAGTTCAGTGAGTGCTTCTCCACGTCGTCGAAGGTGCGCCAAACGACGGTTGCGAAACATCGAATAATCACTGATGACGACGCTCTCCCTGTTCATCGGCCACCGTACCGAGTCTCCGTGAAAGAAAGAGAAGTTATCCAGAAGCAAGTTCAGGAAATGCTTGATGACGACATCGTCCAGCCTTCAAACAGTCCGTGGGCTTCCCCAGTAGTCCTAGTGAAGAAAAAAGACGGAACCCTGAGGTTCTGCGTGGACTACCGCCGGCTGAATGCAGTAACAAAAAGGACGTCTATCCGCTGCCCCGCATCGACGACACCCTGGACCGGCTGCGCCACGCCCGATACTTTTCGTCGATGGACTTGAAGAGCGGGTACTGGCAGATTGAGGTCGACGAACGAGATCGTGAGAAGACGGCCTTCGTCACACCGGACGGACTGTATGAATTTAAAGTAATGCCGTTCGGGCTGTGCACAGCGCCGGCAACCTTCCAGCGTGTTATGGACACCGTCCTTTCCGGCTTGAAATGGCAAAGCTGTCTCGTCTACCTCGACGACGTTGTGGTGTTCGCCAGCGAATTCGACGAGCACCTGAGACGACTGCGATCCGTGCTACAGGCTATCAAGACTGCTGGGCTGACACTCAAGCCTTCCAAGTGTCGGTTCGCCTATGGTGAGCTGAAATTCTTGGGACACGTTGTGAGCTCTCAGGGTGTAAGCCCTGATCCTGCAAAGACGTCCGCTGTCGCCGAATTCCCGAAACCAACAGACAAGAAGGCCGTCCGAAGGTTCCTTGGGCTGTGTGCCTACTACAGACGTTTCGTTCGTGACTTTGCACAAATTTCTGCACCGCTGACGCATCTCACGAAGGACGACGTGCAGTTCCAGTGGGGAAAGGAGCAAGAACAAGCGTTCGACGAACTCAAGCGAAGGCTCCAGTCGCCCCCTATCCTCGGGCATTTTGATCAGTCTGCGGAGACAGAAATCCACACGGACGCCAGCAATACCGGTCTCGGTGCGGTACTCGTTCAGCGACAAGAAGGAACAGAGAGAGTAATCGCTTACGCAAGCCGGGCGCTGTCCAAGGCAGAACAAAATTATTCAACGACCGACAAGGAATGTCTTGCAGTCGTCTGGGCGATAACCAAGTTCCGTCCGTACTTGTACGGGATCCCGTTCCGCGTGGTCACAGACCACCACGCCCTCTGCTGGCTCGCCAACCTCAAGGATCCGTCAGGACGCCTCGCCCGCTGGAGCCTTCGACTGCAAGAATTCGACGTCACCATTGTGCATAAATCCGGCCGCAAGCATAATGACGCTGACTGTTTGTCTAGGGCTCCAGTCGAACCCCCAATCTCCGGCGCCGACGACGATGACGACGCCCGTTTTCTAGGCGCAGTTAACGCTACCGACATGAGGGCAATGCAACGCGACGACACGGAACTTCGCTCCGTGATCGACCACCTCGAAGGTCGAGGAGACTCTGTCCCACGGGTCTTTTCTCGGGACCTACCGAGCTTTGTCCTGCGGCGAGGCGTGCTCTTCAGAAAGAATTTCGGAGCCAGCGAAACTCCCTGGCTACTGGTTGTCCCTACCAGCCTCCGAGAAGAAATTTTTCAAGCGTGCCACGACGACCCAACGGCCGGACATCTCGGCTACAGCAGGACCCTTGCCCGGATTCGTGACAAGTACTACTGGCCAAAACTCCCGAAGACTGTTCATCTGTACACACGGTCATGTCACGAGTGCCAACGGCGTAAGAAACCTCCGACGAGACCTGCGGGATTCCTGCAACCGATATCGACCCCTACTACGCCTTTCCAACAAATTGGAATGGATTTGCTTGGGCCCTTCCCGCCATCGACGTCGGGGAACCGCTGGATAATCGTTGCCACGGATTACCTTACCCGGTACGCGGAGACGAAAGCCCTTCCGTCGGGAACAGCGGTGGAAGTCGCCAAGTTTTTCGTCGAGTCTATTCTCCTTCGACATGGCGCCCCCGAAGTCTTGATAACCGACCGAGGGTCATCGTTCTTGGCCCAGCTCACGCAAGAGATCCTTCGGCTCAGCCACACCAGCCATCGTCGGACCACCGCGTACCATCCGCAGACCAACGGGCTAACGGAGCGGCTCAACAAGACGATCGCCGACATGATCTCCATGTACGTCGACGTAGAGCACAAGACGTGGGACGAGGTATTACCTTACATCACGTTCGCCTACAACACTGCAGCTCAAGAAACCACCGGGTTTACGCCATTCGAGCTGGTGCATGGTAGAAAAGTGACGACCATGCTGGACGCGATGCTGCCCCATGAGCCTGTGGATGACGGATGCGACGATGCCCATGCGGTCAGTCAGAGAGCAGAAGAAGCACGCCAACTAGCCCGCCTTCGAATCCACGATCAACAGCGTGTCGACGCTCGTCGGTACAATCTTCGTCGCCGCTCCGTCCACTTCCAGCCCGGAGACAGAGTGTGGGTGTGGACGCCGATTCGTCGTCGCGGCCTCAGCGAGAAACTGCTGAAGCGCTACTTTGGGCCTTACAAGGTCATCCGACGCCTCGGAGATCTGAACTACGAAGTTCTTCCCGACGGAACACGACCATCAACCAGACGTCAGCCGCGACCCGAGGTGGTGCACGTCGTCCGGCTGAAGCCGTATTACGAACGATAGCACTATCCACCGTCGTCGACGAGTGAACTGTGAACTGTGAACTGTGAACTGTGAACTGCGAATGTGGCTCGCGAGTCTGCTGTCCTTTAGTTGTGGATTTGTTTTTTTCGTGTTGTGCTGCATCGGGACGATGCACTTTTTTAAAGGGGGAATAATGCCGCGGGCGCAGCTGACCAAGTAGGCAGCGCACCCGTGGCATAACGGTTATCGCGCTTGTCTTCCACGCAGAAGGCCAGGGTTCGATTCCTGGCCGCGCCTACACATTTTGTTGACGCTGTGATGTGATGTTCTAGTAAATTCGAGAGCCACCTTGCTAATTCGAGGTTAGAATGTTCTACGAACCGAACCTTCTACGCCGAATGTTCCGGAAGCCCACGCGTGTACAAAAGGGGCTCCGCCTGGCACGCCGAGTCAGTTTCGCCTCAGCGTTCGATCCTGCTGCTTCGCCGCCTTCGACGCCCGCGACGCTCTGCTGTTTTCTTCTGTTCCCTTTTATTTTTGGGCACAAGTTCGCCCCATTAAACGTTTAGTTTCTTCAGTTATTCGCCGCCTCATCACTTGTCCTTCGTGACAATACGTTCTTCGTCGCGAGTCACGACCCGAAAACGGCCACGTGTAGATTTCATAAAAAAATCTAGTTATCTTTACGCACGCGCTTGTACTTTGTGACTGAACACTTACATCTTAGTGTTTTAAAGCCCTATCTATGTTGTGTTTTTTTTTGTGCAAACACTTTTTAATCAGGTGAATCAACCGTGAAACAATAATACACGCGGAGGGCACTGCGCAGGTTGCGCATTTTGATTTGCGCCACTACTCTGGTGTGGAAACTTTCAAACAGTAATTTCGAGAAGCAACTACTGCTAAGTTACAATATGTAGTAAAAAGCGTAATTTTTTCATTTTATGCAATAAAGCTTTGTGAGGGGCGTTTTCTGGTTTTGCCTCATTTTTTTGTGTTATAGAAAAGAAACTGAAAAGTAACGTCGTTACTTTTCAAAAGTAACTGTAACTGTAACGAGTTACTCTTTTGCTGCGGTAACTGTAACGGTAACTTCGCTACTTTTTTCTGAAAGTAATTGTAACTGTAACGAATTACTTTTTTAAAAGTAACTTACCCAAGACTGATGTAATCGCTACTCAGCAAGCATGAGTCTTAGTCTCTAGGACTCCCGTTGTCGGTTGTGCTTTCTTCTCTCAGACGTTGTGCCACTTTCTGGCAAAGTCCATCGAACTGCTGGGCCGCCCGAAGCAGAGTTCCCCACAGTGAATCCGGTGTAATGGGCGTCGCATTGGCCAGTGCTGCAAGTCGGGATTCACGGGAATATTCTGCCCGAGAAGTGGAGCGCGGGACAACTCATTTGCCACGTGGTCAGGCACACCACGCGTGTACTCAACAGCGCACAAGTACCGCTGCAATGTAAGAGCCCATCGAGCTAGACATCCGTCAGTGTTTTGAAGCGCTTTGACCCTAGTGAAAAAGCTATTTGTATGAGGAATGTTTTGTGTCCAATAAACACATATGAATCTTACAAGATATATGAGAACAAAAAAGAACCATATACAAAATTTATGAAGTTTCGTATATGGTTCTTAGATTATCTTATACGTATATCTTATGTAGTTCTTATATAGTTTTATATGGTTCTTATATGTTCTTATATATCTTGCATGATTCATGTGTTTTTTGGACACGGAAATTTCTCATACAAATGAGATTCTTCAATAGGGGAGCCACGAGAAAGCCATGTGGTCTGTTTGAATGCAAAACAAAACGCCGTCAAGTTATATGTCAATATTTTAAGCCCAAAAATAATCGCCAGACACTCTTTTCTCGTCCTTGAATAGTTGCGTTCTAGTGCGGTGAGCGTTTGACTGGCGAACCCACCGGACGAAAAACGCTGCCATGTTCCTGCAAATGAAACAGCTACCGGCCAGTAATCGCCTGCTTCGGTCTGTAAGGTGAATGGACGATTCAGGTCGGGTAGATTTAGAGACGTGTTTTCTGTAACCGCCATACACAAACAAGTAAATGGGGCACTTTGCTGTTCTCACCCACACCACTTCACCCTTTTGCCGAAGCAATTGGTTCAGAGGCTACGTTACTTCAGCGCATTGCGGAATAAAATTTCTGCAGAAAAGAATCATCCCGATATATTTATGTAGGTTCTTTACGTCGTAGGGCTGCTGGCTGCTCTGTTATGGCGAGCGACATATCCTCGTTCGGGCTCAACGTGCCGCTATCAAAACAAAACCAAGAAGGTTAATTACTGGCGAAGCCAACTGTACTTTACTTGGATGAATCGTAAGGCCGGCCTTACATATTCGTTCGAGTATGATACGAAGGTGCATGAGATGCTTCTCGAATGTTCGTACAAACACAACTACGTCATCCATGTACGCCATCGCAAACTCGCACTTCGCGTCACCGATGAAACGTTCACTTAGAAATGAAAGCTTGCGGGCGAGTTAGATAAACCAAAAGGAAGGTGAGTGGATTCAAACAACTTCATGTGGCAAATTAATGCAGTATTCTGCACGTCCGGCCGATGAGCTTCAATCTGAAGGAATCCACGGCTGCAATGGAGGGTTGTGAAAACAGTCGCGTTTCCAAGGGCATATACCACTGGTGATACACTTGGTAATGGGAAACTGTCCCTGATTGATACTGTGTTTAGGCATCTGTAATGGACATATAGACTAGCAGTACCATCTGTTTTTTTTTTTTTAAGCAAGAAATATTGCTGAAGTTTATGGGCTTTTTGACTCACGCACTGCGCCTGTGTCGACCAATTCTGTGAGCGCCGCACCCAGAAATTTACGCTTGTGGCCACTTACGGGTCTTTCATTACACCTCCGAGGGCGCATCCTTGGTTTTGATACGGTGCCGGAGGAGGTTGATTTTCCCAGGTCTCCTTGAACATCAGCTAGAATGGCTCAAACAGGTGCTGGAGCTGCCGCTTAAGGAAGCTGCTACCGGGGGCACTTTTCCACACCCCTCTTGACACTCTCTGGGAGCAAGGGAACCTGCCCCGTAAGGAACCACGGAATCGCGTCCCCGGGAATGAAATCATCCTCTCGTCAATGGCGTTAGTTCACTTTCCCTTCCCAAACGGTACGCGTTTTGAACACAATCTAATTTAAGTTGTTTCTCTACAATGAAGTCTCGACCAAGGATCATAAGTACTGGTAGTCCATGAAGATAAGCAAAGCGCTGTCTTCGCTTTATGTTGTGGAAAGAGATTTGAATCTTATGGCACCGCCAGCGCATAATAAAGATCCCGACGCACCCTGTGGGTTTACACTCACCGCCCAAAGGTTATGTTTTCCTTTTAAAAGATTATTTTTCTCTTTTTACAGAGTTGGTATACAGCATTTCCAAAGATTGATATGTTTGCCCCTGTATCCACAAGAGAGGCTTTTGGGCCCTCGACGTGTTTTCAGTCAGGCGAGTCTCAATAAAGCCTGACCTAGGCTCAATTCAACGTACCGCTGGAATGAGTATTGTTTTCGCCATTTGGGGGCTTGTTGCAGCCTCTGACGACTAGCGCAGGACACTGGGAACCCCGCCATGAAGCGCGAACGTCCTAGGCACGTGGAAAGTTAAACAACCTGTATATTTTTGAATTATGCGTGGGTTAAAGTTCCGGACTTTCTAGGTGAAAGGAATTGCGTTTGGGTTAGGTGCAAAAACAAACTCCTCCGCCGTTCCATTTTTCGGTCCCCCGAGGCTCAACGACGAAGCGGTCATCCCGGCTATTTGATGACCGAGAGCGACATCAGGCCCGCCGTCTTTCAATGCTGAAGCCGTCGAACAGGCCATCTCGTGTACCGGCTTCCCGGGGCTCAGCGCCGAAACGGTCATCCCGGCTGTCTCATGACCGCGATTGGTTTGATCAGGCCCGCCGTCCCTCAACGCCGAAGCCGTCCAACAGGCGATTTTTCGTACTTGCCTCCCGGGGCTCAACGCCGAAGAGACGATCCTGGCTATCTCATGACCGAGATCGATATGATTAGTTCCATGGAGGTTCAGCGCCGAAGGGGAAGACCAAACTGTCTCGTGACCGAGGTTGCTTTGAAGAGGCCACGCGTGGCTCAAGGAAGAGGCAGGCTCGCCGTGGTTTTCATAGCCGTGAGAATGCAAAAAAGAGCTTGCCTCAACAGGCCTTCCGCCGGCCGCCTCGACGGCGCACGCGCCGAGTGGCTCATGACTGAGACCGCACTCAGCGGGCATCCCAGAATCTTGTGGTTCTAGCCGCGCCATTCTTCTAGTGGGCCGAAGGCAGCTGCGATAGCTGGAATTTGAAAACCGCGTTTTCCACGTTGCCGGCGGATAGCAGATGTCTGTCACCGCCGGCTCCCGCCGTTTCCCGGCATCCAGGTTTCGGCCTGTTTGCTGCCGTCCAAATGGGCGTGTGCTGGTTGTCCGTACCGGGCACAGTGATGCCAGGTTTGGTTTCCATCATTCCCTCTGGTCCAGTAAGAAGGAGAATGTGATTTTCTGTCCCCTGTTATCACGTTCGACCCACGTACTTTCTGCGGGTTGTGAGATCGCTTCCCGCTAGAACACCCTGCATTTGCACGCTCGTGCCCGAAGTGTTTTCTAAGTTCGACCGCTACGGGGATGAATGCGCAACTCGCGCTCTCTACCCGAGTTGCGCGTTCATCCTTGTAGCGCCGGCTTTCCTGCACGGCATTCGGAGCCTGCTTTTCAGGTGACTGAATTCGGCGAATAGCGGCCTCGCGCGTTCGAGGCGCGCGGCGCGCTCAAAAGCAGAGGCACGTACGCCGGGGCGCGCGCAACGTCTACTTTCCTGCACGGCATTTGATCGGATCACGCACGTGATCGGATCTCGGCGAATAACGGCGCGGCGGCACGTGGAAAACAGACGCGCAACTCTGGCTCCCGAGCCTATACAGGAACTCTAGTGTGGCCGATTACTCTGCGTGCCACCCGGCGGTAGAAACCACAATAGAAGATTTAGCATGGAAGCAACCAGTCCAATGCCTCGGAGTGGAGGTTGGCGAGACATCTCCCCCTTCCGAAAACAAATAGTGGACGGCTCAGGATGTCTAGGGGTGACATTTCTTTTGTCACCAAGGGACGAGTCTTCGCAAATGGGCGAGCTCGGGTCCGACTCGGTCCTCGGACCGGCGTCAGCATTTGCGGACGGGGCCGATGCGGCCCTGGCGGGTCTGGCGATGGGGGATTCGCCGCTGGTGCTACGTCTCCAGCGCGAGACACTAGAGATTAAAAATGAAATCAGGCCATGGCGTGGCCCATATAAGTGTCCGCGTCCACGAACGACCCCTGCCTAACTGCATTCCGGGAGAACGGCTACTTTCTCTTCTCTCTTCATATACCGAAGAGGGCATAAATATAATGCACTTAGGCCTGGTGCTCCAGCTTTCGCCTTGATCACCGCCGTCGCAGGATTTATTGGGTACTCCAAGAAAAAAGAAAGTAGAAGAAAACAACGGCGCGTTTTTCTCTCTTGTATTGACGCGCACCCAAGCGGACAGAAGAGAAACGAGACGTTTTTTTTCTTCTTCAGGAGGACGGAATGAATGCCCCCCCCCCTTCCTCGGCCTCATCTTTCGGTTTTGTTTCTCGGGTAAGTTCACGCGTCGTTTAGTCAACGAGTTTGGGCTGATTCAGCAGTAGCAAAGGCAGCCTCTAATTGAGTGTCCCAATTCAAACGCACGAAGCACCGTGGTTCCATTGACGTTTATAGCCCTAATCTTGTCAAACGAGCAAAGGAAGCCGTCAGAAATAAAGACGTTCCGAAGTAGTGCCAGCAGTGCTACGTGCACTGGGCGGAGATGGTAATCTTTGCTGCCTATGCTACTAGCTCAACTAGCAAGTTCAACCTAACTCAGCAACGTCTGCAACGACTTGTCAACGGCAACGATGTTACGGCAACTTTATGTCCCAGACAGGCAGGTTTTCTTGACGTGTGCATCTGCGTATTTTGTGCTGCTGTGTTCGATTTTGTTTCTTATTACCTAGTTCCAAGAGACGATCTCTGTGGCTTTGTTTTTCCGCGTGTCACCAACAATGCCATGGCAGTGTTGTGCGTAGTTAACGAAGTGGCGATCGTCGCCGATGTCATATGCTTTCCGTACCAGTGCTGTAAAAGCAAGATGAGGTGACGGATATGTCGTAGGTTCTCTTTCTGTTTTACATTCAAGAGTTTAAGGAGAACACTTGAGTGATTATGGTACAATCGATCGACTTACGGGTATTCATGTTGGAACCCTGGTCTAAGCCATAGCTCGAATCGTACGGGCTAATGTAATTGTCGTCTGCTATTTGATATTGTCCCCCCAACGAGAGCGATTGTGCCCTCAGGGAAAGGCTTAACAGGCTTGAAATATGCCGTAAAGTACCTATATTTGTGATTTCTTGCATGAGCATTAAACATAAACAAACATAATGACCTGTGTGGTACAACTTAAATTTGGTTTTTGTTATAGCCGGATAGATTTCAGTGGACATTCGACTTGTCACCGAAAAGCTTGGTTTTGAGCTTACCAGAACATATCTAGTCGAACACCTGCCGTAAATTGCAGCGATGCTTCCAGTTGAGTGAATACCCCCTTTCGCGGAGGTTAATTCAAGAGGACCACAGCGGCCGCACATAAACAGCGCAAACGCAAAAACAAATGCTCTAAATAGATCTTTAGGGTTCATAAAGCGCAACACTTGACAGTTTCCGCAGGACATCCGAGAACTCTTGTATAAAACTAATGTGCGCTCTATACTAGAATATGCCTGCACGGTATGGGACCCTCCGACAAACACTGACAAAGAGAAAATAGAGAAAGTGCAAAACCTAGCTGCTCGGTATGTGTTAGGAAAACCAAAACGGGGTGGTGATTTTAGCACGACGCGTGCAAGACAAACATTAAAATGGGACACACTCGAGCACCGTCGAGCAAAGCTTCGTTTAAAGCTTTTCCATAGCATATATCATTCACAATCTGGTATTCCATGCGCAAACCTATATTCCTTCACCACATTATGTATCTGCTCGTGTGGATCATGCCCACAAAGTGCGTGAGCTTAGATGCAAGACTGTAGCATACAGTAGCTCTTTTTTCCCTAAAACGATATCCCAATGGAATCGGTTGCCTTCAACCATAGCGTCGGTTATAGACAATGATGCTTTTTATGCTGCCCTAGAAACAGTCACGTCATTCGATTGAAAAGGTTCATAGCATGATTCTAATAATGTTTTTGTAAAAATTGTTGCAATCTTCTCCGTGTGTCGCGATAGTTGTGACTTTGTTGTTTCATGTTCGCGATATCTTTTTGTTCGATTGGTCGTCTTTTTATGAATGTTTCCAAAGTAGTACCTGTTACGTCATACTTGATTTTTTGTGTATAACCCCACCACTGTAATGCCGAAAAGCGCTGTGGGTATCAAATAAATAAATAAAAAGCGATCATCGCGCCATTCTACCAACGTGCTTTGCGGGGAAGCGTACAAATGGCTGCTAGAAACCAGAATTTGGAAGTAAACCGTTACAAGTAACGGATTAATACTTGTAATCAGTCACTTTTACAAGTAATTTTGTAATTGCCACGTTACTATTTTGTGGCAGTAATCTGTAATGTAATTTCGTTACAAATATTAGTAACGGATTACTTTATTTACGGGTTACTTTTTTACATTAACGAATACAGAAACTGAAGCAATATGAGCAGGCAATTAAGCAGCATAAAGATACAAGTTAAACAAAATAGAAAACTTCGCGAAGAAAAAAATATTCGAAAAAAAACACGATTTTTTGTACCACCGGTCACTAGAACCACTACAAAAAGTGCAAGGCATATAAAAATATACAAAAAACAAAAAATTAAGAAGGCAACGCCGAGTAGGCGTTGTCTTCTTGATCTCCCAGCGGAGGTAGACGCTGATACAGAGCAGGGGCACCGCTACCCTTTTCTGCAGAAATCCAGGGATCATTTCAGTTCGCCGTAAGCTAGCCGCATAGCGGGTATGGTTGCAGCCTTTTCTGTCTTGTAAACTTACAGGTGAAGGAAGTGCACCTACATCCTTTCTTTTAAATACAATATATTACTTTTACAAGGACTACCATAATGCGGGCATTTGAGAAATGGAGAGTAGTGTTGCAGAACATTTTTGAAAACATCAGAATTGTTTCTATTGTTCACTTTACAGATGTACGGAAAAAGTAACGTGAAACTAATTTGTAACGTAACGAGTAAAGAAATCCGTTGTTTTTCAGCGAAAGTAATTTGTAACTGTAATCTATTATATTTGAGGCTCGGTATTTAGTAATTGTGAATTATTACATTTTCAAGTAACGGGCACAACTCTTTCTTGAAACCACAGGTGAGCGGGTCATTTTATCAGATGTAGCAAATAATTTCGGCATGAACGTTTACTTTTTCTGACAGACTCATTCACTGGGCCGTTGCAGTTGCCTTAAGTGGTTGCCACTACTGGAAAAAAATAAACATACTGGTACATTGCTGATTGCTTAGTTGATCACGGAGGAAAACCTACCATCAAAACTTCCAGCATAAAAGTCGGAAACGCAGCTTCCCAATTCGTAATCGTGGTGGTTATTATTTTTTATTCAGTACTGTCCCCACCACTGCATTGTTCAATGTTAACGCAGTGTAAAATTTCGGATATGTTCAAGCGTTTAAATTCCATACTCTGTCCGCCCTAAAACAAAATACTTAAACAAAAACACGTGGGTACAGCAAAATATTTTTTTTTCTTCCTTGGGGCATTGAACTGTGCCCTCTGTCCTGTCGCAGAGACTCTCGAGCACACTGTTTGATACTGAACCAATGCAGGATTGCTTTGGGCTGAACTTCAGGCAGTGCTGAGAGTAGACTCGTACCTTACATGGTTCGACTTAAAATTTCTAAATGTAGGCAATCATGAACAGAGCCAGTCTGTCGAGATTCGGGCTCTCATTGGTTTGCATTCCATCTGGAACTCTCGAACGGATTACGCCTTGGTTCAAGAACGGTGCAGGTCTGCGTGGCGCCACTTTGTTGAGGGCTTTCGCTACGTATATTAAATACTAAAAGAAACATGCTTAAAAGCTGATGAGCACTGGGAGGTGGTGAAATCCCGCCTAAAGTGAATTGGCCTTGGTGTAGCCGTACCCCTGAAAATGGAAAGATGCCCAAGGGCCTGCACCCAGGAAAGTAGAGTATATGGAATTTGGATTATTATGTCTAGAGAAACCCATGTTTTGTGAAAAGTAGACTGTCTCTAGCATGTCCATTGCCCAAAGATCATAACTGAAAAAGGTTTTTTTTCTCTTTTTCTCTTGATATATCTGTGTTTGTGTATGTGCTCGTTGTTTATGATTGCCAGCTGATGCTATTATGTGGTTTGGTACTTTGGCATATATGTCTGTATGATAAATACGGTCGAAGCGCAATGGCTGCGCGAGCAAGCAAAATTATTTTTGCGGCCTATGAATTGGGCGGTACCTAGCGTAACGAAGCTTATCTACTTGCAACTACTCTGTTGGACCCCGTCATCTGGTGGCGACCTGTTTAACCTTCCTTCGCGCCTTAGGGATATTTTCTGGTTACCGCGCAATGCCGTGCGATAAGCCAAGTAGGTAGCATTGAATTAGCTCATTTGGGAGATAGTTTCACAAATGATTGAATAAGGCCTCAAAGAGAGACGTCACAGGCATTCCACCCATCAAAGAATCCGGACGACTAGTAGATAAGGACAGTGAGAAGGCGATGCTCTTCAACAGTTATTTTGAGTCTGTATTTACGTTGCCTACTGCGGATGCCATCCCTTCATTTTCCTTTACTTTAGAGAGAGTATGCCTGATATTGAAATAAGCCAAGATCGGATCCTCAAACTGGTAAATAATCTTAAAGAAAACAAAGCTACCGGACCAGATGGGCTATCTTGTCGCGTCCTTAAGGAATGCTCTGGAATCTTGTCATGTTTTTTGTATGTTTTATTTGAAAGCTCACTGTCCTCTGGCTGTCTGCCCAGCGAATGGAAAAGAGCACATGTTGTTCCAGCACACAAAAGTGGACCAAAAATAAAGTAGACAACTATAGGCCAATTTCCCTACTCTGTGTGTGCTCGAAAATACTAGAACACATAATTTACAGTAATCTATTCAAACATCTTGGTATAAACAACTTCCTTAATCCTAATCAGCATGGATTCAGAAGTGGTCTTTCCTGCGACACTCAGCTAGTTGAATTTTACCATGACATAGCTTATTCCTTTAATAAAGGAACGCAGGTGGACTGTGTCTTTTTAGATTTCCAAAAAGCATTCGACGTGGTCCCCCACAAATTAATATTGCAAAAAGTAAAGTCTCTTAACCTTCCTGATTGTCTTTTTAACTGGATTACAGACTATCTAAAAAACAGAAAACAGGCAGTTCTGGTCAACGGGAAAACATCAACTTACGTAGACGTAACGTCGGGCGTCCCCCAGGGGTCTGTTCTGGGGCCTCTTCTGTTTTTAATATTTATAAATGATATTTCTGCTGGAATTGGATCAAGCATTCGTCTCTACGCAGATGACTGCGTCATGTATAGTGGTATTAGGACTGAATCGGACTGCCTGGCTTTGCAAGAGGACATTGATAGAATTTCACTATGGTGCGAAAAGTGGGGAATGAAGCTCAGTATTCATAAATGCTCCCAAATGACGTTCACTAGGAAGCGCCAGCCAGTATCTTTTGCGTACTCGATCGGCGGCGTCAAACTGAAGAAGGAGGAAGTAGTAAAGTATCTAGGAGTTCAATTTTCTCATAATTTGTCATGGAGCGCACACATCGACTTCGTCACGGCCAAAGCCAACCGCATGTTAAACTTTTTGAAACGCAATTTCAGGGACTGTCCCCAAACAGCGAAAGCAACTCTTTTTAAGACTAACGTTAGGCCGATACTGGAGTACGCCAGTGTTCTGTGGGACCCAAAAGAGAGTTACTTGGGGAAAAAATAGAGCAAGTACAGAGCAGGGCTGCGAGATTTGTTACAAGAAACTACAATTATAGAGAAAGTGCTACCGCTCTTAAAAGGCAATTAGAGTGGGAGCCGCTTTCCTCCAGAAGAAGACGTCTTCGCTTGAAGTTTCTTCACGCAATTTACCATGATCAAACCGGGATTAATAAAGTAAAGTTTATTCAACCCCCAACTTCGTATCTAGGAGATTAGATCACTCAGAAAAAATTAGGGAAACGACAGCCCGAACCGACGTTCTGAAATATTCATTTTTTCCGAACACTATTAAAGAGTGGAATGCCCTGCCAAATGACACCGTTTCTATCTTGTCAAATTCACTTTTCTTTGACAGACTGTCACGTGACAGCTGGCCTGACTAACATGACTAGGAAAATGTTTTGATCCTTGCGATGCGAATTTCGAGTGATTACGGGGCGTGATACTGCTGTATGTTTAGTTGTTCCTACTTTGATTATGTTATTACTCTTTGAACGTAGTTGATAAAACTACATCTGTGTGTTTCTTTTTCACTCCTGTGTCACGCGGCAAGCGAGAGTTATTTATTTTTGCTATTAGCGCATATTTTCCTCAGCTGATGTTTTTATCTGGCACGTACCTGGAATGCGAGTAACCGATGTTTCTTTATCATATTCTGGGCTTGCTTTTGTTTGAGTGTGTTTTCCTGCGTGCTTGCGTTTTTCTTGTTTTTTTGGTACATATGCAAGAGTTTATTTCCACCTTCAAAACTATGTACCCCCCCCCCCCCGCCCTGCAATAATGCCTTCGGGCGCTGCGGGGTAACCCGAAATAAATAAGTAAATAAATAAATAAATAATAATTTACCCTCCTTAGTGATGTGCGGTGGTGACGAAGGTAAGACGTTAAGTACGAGAAGCAGCCAGGTTTCGGTTTTATTCGTTTAAGTGAAGATACGGGTCGAAAAAGGGCAGTATTTGGCAAAGGCAAAAAGTCATTTTGGGTTTTATGGGGTTTTATTATGTTCGAAACTTTATGTTTGATGTTTAAAAAGGGTGTTTAATATAATCGCGAAATTAGTCAAACAGGCAGAAATTCAGGCAACCCAGAACAGCATAAATTTGAGTCAATTGTTCTGCGTATGTTTTCATGTTGTAATGTCGCCAGTCATTCCATTTACGTTCAGAAGTAGGCCTCGCCGTCTCCTTTCTATTGCAGTCTTCTGTAGCTGCAATTGTTCAGAGGAATTTAATAAAAAAACATTATTTTCCGCAAAATATAAGAGTATAGCTACACATGTATCTTAACATTCGAACTAATTTATTATATGTAATTTTTAGGAATCTTCACAGATTGTGCGGGAGAATTTCCTTTCCGAATGTTGTCCTATCACAACCAAATTTGGCTTCCATATACTTAGGAATATGCAAAAAGCAACTATCTAGGTTTAGTTAGAATGTACGGTTTTAACCCCTTGAAAAGGCATTTTTGCTATTGTAATTATTTGAAGATGAAAGAAGCGCCACGCACATTATTTTTGTTGTTCGCTGCACTCAGTGGTTTAAAAGCAGCGAATTGGTTTATGTTACTAGTAGACATTTTAAGTGTGTTGCCATGCCTTACTTGTGCGCAATAGCATGTTTTTTCTGCATGTACATTACATCGGGAGCTTAAAAAGAAGCAGTATCACATGAAATACAATATTTATAAAAATAAGATTACGCACAATAAACTGCGAAATTGCATCTCTATGTCGTAAATATTAAAAACAGTAGTCAGCCGGCGCATGTGGCCTTACCGACGCAGTGTTGACAGCTAAACTTTATTGACAGCGAGAAGACCTAATAACTGCGTTTAATATGCAAGTTCCCTTACCAGCGCGGGAAGCTCTCTTCTGCAACGAATGCAGTGTATGAAAAGCTCGTGGTGTAATTTTATTGGCTTCTCCTCTCACTCCAAGAGCAGTGGCTTTCTCGGATCGGTGCGAAGCAGCTGATTGTTATTCTTGCGATAGTTGGTTGTAGTAACTAAGAGTTGCAGGGGTGGGGGCGGGGGGGGGGGGAGCGGTATCCCAGATGTTTCCCTGTACTAAAACTATACAAAGTATGTTTGTTTGAATTGCCGCAGCGTTCTTTGTGAAGACTGACAATAGACATAGCGTTCTTGTTAACCTTTATTGGGCTTGATTCACACAATAAGAGGCCGCCATAACGAGATCGCGTCGAGGGACTAACTTTGTTCCCCTCTTCAGAAACCAATGTTTCTACCTTTCTAAAGAAACATGGGGGAGAAGATCGTTCCTCCCTTTATAAAAAAATAAATAGACAATTTTTTCTAAGGTTGGCACAGACTGTGCGGAATTTTCCAAAAAGTGGAACGTATCGTTTCCATCTAGAACCTGCGATACACCTTCCTCCTTAGATTAATAGAAATCTTTTAGATCACCAACATGAATGAACATGCAGACTTCTTCAGTTTCGCGACGAAACTGGGGAAGTGTGCGGGTTCATTCATGCAGGCGAGTAAGACGAGGGTGGAGTGTTTGGCGAGTTGGTGATTCATAATGGCTAAAAAGCGCAACATTAGAAGGGCCATGAAGAAAGACATGTTGGATATCTTCTTGCAAACGCTGTAGGAGCCCTTCCACCTCTTTGCTAAAGACCCCTTGAAGCCTCTAGGTGCATCACTCAGCAGATGAGTTCGCCTCTGCACAAGATCTCCTACCTTGAAATGCAGATTTCACCTCCCCTTGCATAGGTGTGCCTTCTGCAGACCAGACATGTCGAGGCTTTCTCAAGCTTCCCGCAAGTTCGCCGTGAAACGCGTCAAGAGATCATCTGCGTGCTGCGTATTGGTGTGTTGGATGCTTAAAGGATATGAGCCAAGAAGGCCATTTCCCAAGAGAAACGCGAGCTCCTTCACAAAGTTAAGTTGAGCTGAAGCAAAACCCGTAGACCGGATGATTGTCGTGCGGGTAAAGAATGCCATTTATACAAGTTTAGTGCACCCGTCTGTGTGTCGCTGTGTATGCTCTACAAGCATTAGGTTAAGTGGACGGTTCAATAGTTTATAGGGGTTTATTGCACTCCTGAGTACACCTCCAAGCTTGCAGGCGTCTAGGAAAAGCAGCTATCCCTTGCAGAGTGTGTGCCCACGTCGCTTTACCTGGAGGCAGTTTGATCTCATTTTCAAAAGGGAGGATGATGATATCTGGGATAGTGAAGAATGTGAAGAGCGTAGGCCTAGCAGCGGTCTTAGCGACGGCGGTCTCGCAGGGCCGCCATGGGCTGCAGAATTCTAGCAGGCCGGTCTCGTTCGCCTGGCGAGGGCTCCCTTCGAGCCCAGCTTGCAGACCAGCCGGCTGAATCGCCGGCGACACGGAGTCTAGCGCCTCCGTGGTAGGGATCCAGTGGTTGGCGACGGTGTTTGCCGGGTGGAGCTCTTTGCGAAAGCGGGCATTCAAGTCTCCCATCTTGCGATCGACCTTGTAACCGCGCGTGAGCACCCTGTCGCTCAAAGATATGTCGTGTGCCACTGAGACGGCGGGCTCTCGGACAATAGAGAAAACACTTCTTACGCTCTTCTGGCTTCCTCTTTCTCTGTTGACGTTGACAGTGTCCGTGATATTTGTATGTGGATGGTAGGTCAAAGTCCGTTTATGCCGCATCCCTAGGGCCTTACACTCATCCACAAAAATTTTGCTAATAAAACAAGAAGCGTTGTACGTAATGAGCTTTACGGCAAAGCCGAAGTGCGTGAACGTCTCAAGAAGACCAGTCTCAGATTTTCTTAGATTCAAGCTTGCGCGAAGGAAACATTTTGACCCACTTTGTGAAGTGGTTGGTCACTACTTGCAAATATTGTTTGCGCGCGTAATGGTGGTAGTGGTCAAAACTTTATTTCTAGAATCGAGTAGCCTACCAATGGTTCCTTTCGGAGCCCTAGCTAAGTCCAGGGTTCCGTCTTCCTCCCCAAATCAGCAGGCGTGCGGAACCTGATCACGCTGGTCCACGGCGAAAAGGACCGACAAACAGGCAACGCACTCCCAGGGAGAGTTGCTTTGGCCCGTCTTCATTATGTGGTGATTAGCCGCCTCGCGATTTCGCCTTCTGACATGCCGCACAGCTATGTGCGTACATCAATATACACTTCCTCGCGCCTGGCCACGTTGAAATTTGGGATACCTTTTCATAAGTGCGGCATCATGAATATATCCTATGAGAAACGTAAGCAGTTTACTGGGTATTTCGGTTTCAGGTAGGCACGGCGGCTTCGTCAACATGACAGTCGATAACCCATTTGTGTTCATTGTGCAGATGCTCATCATTCTCCAGCTATCTTCTGCCAGCTATTAAGAGGAGATTGGAGAACAGCGTGGATCCACCCGGGATGCACCATAGCCGACGCAGGGAGAGCATCAGCCATGGCCAAAGCGTTCGCCTCTTTGGATATTATCGCCACTCTTCACTACCCCCTTCCGCATCGCCAATAGCATCAGCATATGAGGTGTTCCCCATGAATATATAGGGCGTGCGGCAACTCGACCTTCTTCATGGGCACGGCGGCTTCGTTAACCGGACGTTCGATAACCCATTTGTGTTAATTGTTTCATTGCGGGTGGAACCAGCTGAACAATGAAAGGAGAAGCAGAAAAGACACCCTATCGCTGGCACCAGCGATAGGGTGTCTTTCTGCTTCTCCTTCATTGTTCAGCTGGTTCCACCCGCAATGTATCACAACCAACTAGCTCAACTCATCCCAGTAGTGTTAATTGTGCAGTTGAGCAAACGTTATCTTTGTTCATACCTCAATAATAACGTGTGTTTGATAATGGTGCCCTTCCCACGGTACCTCTGTTGTGCTCTTGGGGATATTTCACTGTCGCTGACAAGCTTGCTCTGTTGTGCGGAGACATTGAATCAAATCCAAGACCGGTCGATTTAAAAAGAAAATGGAAAAACTTATTGTAATTGCAAGCGACGTGCAAGATATATAAAAAAAGAAAAAAAAACGGAAAGAAGTTTGTAGCAGGCTGGATGTCATAGAAGACAAGCTTAGGGAAATTGATAGTGTTAATGCCGCATAACAAAAACAAGATAAGAAAACTGGAAAACAAATGTTGAGAAGACCATCTGTAACATTTTAGATATGATGGACAACTTAAGAAATCGCCATCGGAGAAACAACCTATTAATATTTGAACTCGAAAAAAACAGAAAATGAGAACAGTAACTTGGAACCACGAGTGTCTAAATCAACATTTGAAGATATTCTTCACGTTTCTAAATCTGGAATTGAAAGGATTCAGAGACTGCCTCGTCAAGCAACCCAAAAAACCCAACCGGTTATAGCCAGCCGGCAACAGCCAGGCGGCGCCTGTAGAGTGAGAGCCCACGGTTATATCCTGCCTCGTTGTAACTTGGCAAAGGGTGAACGATAAGCCCCACATTGCGTACCGAAAGCTTCGAAATGCGCGACGTACACGAGCACAACGCACACATATTGGAGCATGACGCAGCGAAAAGCCTGTTACGTCTTAGGAGTAAAGGCGCGCTCCGGTGATACGTAGTCACGTTTCCATTGGCCCGCCAGGGCCGTAGCTTTCGCTGTACTGGCATGTTACGCGATCACGGCTTCCTGGGATACCGAGTATTTCTTGCTTCAGACACTAGGCTAAGCGGCGCCACCAGAGTGAAAGCTCACGTTTGAACAATGCAGCCGCCATTCCCAGGGTACCCAATATTTTTTGCTTCAGTCGCTTAGATGGTGCCAAACCAAACAGCATTGCAGGTATGCCTATTCTAAAGCTTCTGGACTTCAGAGACAAACTAACACTACTAAGAAACTGTTTCAAACTGCGTGGCACTAATATTGCATTCTACGAGGAGTTCTTGAAGCGAGTCCAGCTCATCAGAAAGAAGCTCTAGGATTGTACTAAAGACAACAAAAGAGCAGGGGACAAAGTTGCGCTCGTCTATGACAAGGTGCGAATCAGCAACGTGTTGTACGCGTGGGACGAAACGATAAGAAATAAATCCCCGGTTCGCGATAGAGTACCGGCAAGTGACAGCGTCCTTTTAGGCTCAGCATGACGGCATAAAAATAAAGAGCGTCGCGAGACAGAAATAAGAATTTGGAATGTAAATGCTAGAAATGTTTTCAATAAACTAATAGAATTTGAAGCATGTCTACGGAGTACCGATCCCGATGTCGTCCTTATCACTGAAACCTGGCTGTCTAGGAGTGTATAGGGTGGTTGAAGTCACCAGGCTCGATCTAAAATGGACCGTAAAAATCGACGCCTGCACGTAGCCATCTAAACTTTTCGTCAAAGGTGTATTTCATAGGTCGGTTTTTTCGTGTAAAATTACAAAGCGTAGTTCTCTTTCTGTAAAAAATAAGGCCCGAAACTTGCCAGGGTCTATGGCGGGCAGCGACGCAGACGACAGGGGTTTAGTAGCAGTGTGTGTTTGTCGTTCGTATTGATAGATGGCGTCGGAAGCAGCGTCTGAAAGTGCAGGCGACCAGCGAAAGATAGCAGACGACACGCAGACGAAATCCGTTGGCAGCAAAAGCGCCGCCGTTATGCAGACGCGATTTTTTTACTTTAAGTTTTGCTTTTATTGTTGGCATTTATGTTTTAACCAAGGGAACATTTCAAAAAGATTATATTCATTTTAATAAACCACGGTGGTCGCGAGCCGTCGCGATAAGGAGGTAGCGCCATCTATCAATACGAACGCCAAACACAACCCGCTACTGGACCCCTGTCGTCTGCGTTGCCGCCCGCCGCAGACCCCGGCATGTTTCTTGGCCTTATATTTTACAAAAAGGGAGCTACGCTTTGTAATTTTACAAGAAAAACCGACCTGTGAATTACACCTTTGACGAAAAGTTTCGATTGCTACGTGCAGGCGTCTATATTTACGGTCCATTTTAGATCGAGCCTGGTGACTTGAACCACCCTATACTTGATAGCGAGGTCGTCCCGCCTAACTGCAAAATAAAACGCAAAGATCGAGGTGGCCATAGCGGCGGGATGGCCATCGCTCAGAAGGGGCTTCAAATATACCGAAATGCCGAACGTTCTTGAAATTAAATCTATTTGGTACAAAGTTTCCTTTTACGAGTATTCATGTTTTATTGGGGACGTATACTGGCCTTCAGGCGCACCGCCTAGTTTCTTTGACACTCTCCCCAGCTATGTTGTTAAAAATGTAAGCATTAGTCGAGTCATCATGACCGGTAATTTCAACGTTCCGGAAATTGACTGGGAACGTCATGAGTGCCAAAAAAACCTGTAAACGCGGACGCTCTACTCAAAATGTGTTTTTTTAAAACATCGACCAGATAGTAAGGGAGCCGACGAGTGTTCATGGTTCTTCTCAATCATCTCTCGACCTTATATTTGTAAATCAACGCTTTCAGATACTCCGATTGTTGGTAGATATTTTAGACAACATCTCTGATCACTCAAGGGTCTTGGCGTCCTTCAAAACACGACCGCCAATTAACAACTCCTTTCCGTGATCTGTAGCTGCCGGACTATAACAAAGCGGACGATGTTCGAATTCTTGATCTCATTGAGATGCAATATAATCAATTTCTATTACTCTCTCTCCATGAACACGCTTCTGCACATGATTTATGCGGTTTAAAAAATGTGAATTATTTTATGGTTAAGTTCATCCGTTCCAAGAATAAAAGAACAAAAAAGGATAACCAGTGGATAACTCGAGACATGATTCATACCAAACGTAAGCTCAGCCGGCTAAGAAAAAGAGCGAAGAAACAGAAAGTACCGCTTAACAGAAACCAGTCTTCGACTCTGAATAGTAAACTGAGAAAATAATAAAGAAACTTCCAAACGATCGTATTTGAAGCCCAATCTTCAGTCGTTTATTAAAAAATCCTTGAGAAATTTAGGAGATAAATGAACCCAACATATCCAGCGCTACCGAATCAATCTCTCGTCAACACTCAAAAATTCCTCTGGCATTGAATTATTGTTTTACATCCGTATTGACAACAAATAATGAACGGACATCCCATTTTAATCACAGCCAGACCCCCACTCATTGATAACATCACAATATTTGAATCTTGCATTCTCTCCCTCCTATTAAGTGTAGACGCCCAGAAAAGCTGTGGCCCAGATAAATTTCCAAAATTATTTCTTAAACATTATGCGGAATGGTCTGTTAAGTATCTGGCTCTAATATTTATTAAATCCTTAGAAACAACCCAAATACCATGTCACTGGAAACTCGCTCAAGTGGTGCCTATTCAGAAATCGGGTGATAGAAAAGACCCGACAACTTACAGGCCCATATCGCTTACATCGTCTTGCTCCAAAATCCTTGAGCAGGTTGTACTAAAACACCTCAGTGCACTTATAGAAACAAATCACCTGTTAACCAGCCGTCAAGATGGCTTTCGATCTGGACTTTCAACTTTCACGCAGCCAACAGAATGTGTGATTGATTTATCCTGAGCAATTAAAAACCGTAGCCAAACTGATATCATCTTTTTAGATTTTTCCAAAGCCTTCGACAGAGTTTAACACACGAAATTATTGCTAGAACTTAAAACCTTACGTTCCTCAGGACGAATGGTTAGTTGGATTGAAGTATATTTTACTGAGAGAAAACAGTTCGTCAAAGTTAACGGTCACAGTTCAACATTAACCACAGTTACTTCTGGAGTCCCACAGCGGTCTGAGCTAGCACCACTTCTCATTTTACTTTATATTATCGACATAAAACACTACATTGATGTAAACATTAGACTTTTCGCAGACCAATGCATATTGTACAACGAAGTCAAAACTGAAGACGACCAGCTTTTACACTGCAAGTTATAAGTGACTGGTGTTCTGATTAGCGAAATCTACTAAACAAAAAAAAACACTCCGTTTACATGACAATCAGTAATAAAAAGGTACCCAGCAATTTCCAAAGACCATTTAGAACACTCCCCCTTAAAAAGTCGAACAATACAAATACCTCGGACTCCGCTTTCACCAGAGCCTCAAATGGAAAGCCCGCATCTACTTCATTGCTACTAAAGCAAATAATGAACGACGGCATTTAAGAGTCTTAAAATCAGCATCGAACGAAACGAAGTTAGTAGCCTATTAGGCACTGGTACGTACCATAGTGGAATATGCTAACGTCGTATGCTTCCCCCACTATAAAACGCACGTCATTAAAATAGAAAAGGCGCAGCGCCTGACTGCATGATTCATTTTTTTTTTAAATTTCGCTACTCTGATTTATTGTCCCACTTGTGCAATTTAGCTCAACTAGCAACAATCGAGAAAAAGGCCCAAATCTCAAGACTAAGGTTCCTGTTTCAAATATTGAGTGATCAAACCCTTATAGACAAATGGAAATATGTTACGTCGCAATTTTCTAGAGCTACAATTAGGAATCATGACAGGCTACTCGCAGAATGTCAGAGTAACAACAACTTTTTCAAATACTCATTCTTTCCGCAAGTAGTGTCAGAATGGAATGGCTTACCTGACACAATTGTTCACTCCTCATCCATAGAATCATTCTCAACTGCTCTTGGCAATCACCTCATATGATATGTGTATTCTACTTGTTGCCATTGGTTCATCCTATTCTACTGGTCTAGTGTTATTTTGCGTTTACAGGTGCATTACATTGTATTAGGATCCTTCTGTGTCTCCCTGAGTAGCCACATCCTCAATATTGATTTTTTCCACCATGCACTACAAGCTATGTAACTTGTATTTTACCCTGTAACCACCCTGGTAAAGTTTCCAACAGAAACTGCTAGTATATCTGAATATATAAAATAAATAAAATGGTAAGCCGCAGGACCCATCATGCGCCTGGGGCATGTACCGCAGCAAGATGCCGTCGCTGCTCAATAAGTAAAAGTGCAGGCCTCTGGGATCAGATGCCCGCTGCGCTTTCTTCTGCCATCCATTGTGTCACCTTGTGACGGGTACATCGGACTGCAGGGCCACTCTTGGATCTCCTCTCCGCTGACCAAAGTTCCCCAACGCGAATTTGGTGCTATGGCCGCCGCATCGGCCAGTGCCACAAAGTTGAGATCCACCTGAATTTTCTGCCCGATAAATGGAACACGGGACAAAACGTCAGCCACTCAATTAATCACTCCACGATCATAGGCTGTTGTGTGGTTGAGCCACAAGAGAGTCGTTTGGTTCATTTGAATGCAAAAATGAAGCACCGTCATGGTACCTGTCAGACTGCTTAAGTGCGAGTATATTCGCCACGCTCTCTTTTTTTTTTGGTTGATGAATTACCCTGCTCTGCTCCTGTGAGCTTATGACCGGCCAAGGCTACCGGACGAAGGACGGTTCCATATTCCTGCGAAAGAACAGCTCCCAGTTCATAATTGTTCTAGGCGGTCTACAAGATGAACGGACAATTAAAGTCGGGCAGGTTAAGACAGGTTTCAGTTCAGGTCATTGAAAGACAAGCAAATTTTGTTTGTTGCTGTTGGCCCTAACACCACTTCGTCCTTTTAAGAAGCGATTGATTGAAATGTTCCGTTATATCGGTACATTTCTTAATGCAACCTCTATAGAAAGTCATCATACCGAGATACACTCTGTAGACGTTTCACGTAGTAAGAGGGTGGGCACTCCTTTATTGCGCGCAACTCATCTTCATTCTGGCGCAGCGTACCACTATCGATAACAAAACCAGGAGGGCTGATTGCAGGCGAGGAAAACTAAAATTTACGTCTCTAAATCGTAAAGCCCCCTTCCCCCTGACGAATTCGCTCGTGTATGACGCAAAATTACACAATATGCTCTTCGAAGTTTCGCGAAAAAATGGCTACGTCATTTACGTACGCCCTTGCGAACTGGTACTTTCGCGTCGCCAAGAACAACACTCATTAAACACTAAAAGCTCGAGGGCGAGTGGTAAACCAAAAGGAAAGGAGTAAATTAATACAGTCCCGTGCGGTAACTGAATGCACTATTTTGCACTTCAGCTGAATAAACTTCTATTTGAAAAATTTTACGGCTGCTGTCGAGTGTTCTGAAAACGTTGGTGCTCCCAGGGGCGTATGAAGTGTTGGAAAATGAATAACTGCCTCTAACTGACACTTCCTTTCGGCCCCTGTAGCCAATACAAAGCCTGACTGTGCCATTTGTTTTTAGAGCAAGGACCACCGGCGAAGACCTTGGGATTTTGGCTCACACACTGCGCCGATGTCGATCATTTCCGTGAGCGCCGGATCAAGAACTTCCCGTTTGGGCGCACTCATGAGTTTCAAATTTCCCATTCGGGAGCTGCTTTCTTAGTTTCGATTGGGCGCCGTAGATTGATTTTCCCAAGTATTTCCGTGAACATCAGCGAGAAGTTCTTCAGCAGGTGCTGGAGCTGATTCTTCAATTTATTAATTTATTTAATTTCACATATTATTAGTCCTTACTGGGACTCTCATGGGAGTGAGAAAAAGGAAAAAACACTTGGAACGAACATACACTTCTACAAAGATCAATACCAGACCCGTTCATACGATTAGAGATAACACTTCTCCACATCTCAAGAAGAGCACTCAATTAAGAAAATATTGTTCTGGCTCGATAGGAGACATACCAAGCACCACGGATTTTGGCCAAGCATTGACCAGTGACTGGCGATGGTCTTTTGGCCAATAGCCAAAGTGGCCACTCATTGGCCAATGGTTGGCCGATGGCCGTATGGCCAGTAGCCATTGGCCAAAGGCCAGAGAAAGGCCAGTTATCGGCCAATGACTGTTCACTGTCCGGCCACTGGCTAAAGGACATTTCTAGCCGTTAGCCAACGATTGGCCAAATCTGTGCTAGCTTAGAGGAAAACACTCTCGGGCGACAAATTCGACTTCCTTAATGTTCAGAGCGAAAAAACTTTTATCATTTATTAATACTTGAATGCCTGTAGAGTGTCGACTGTGTTTAATTCTTGAAATTCTGGACTGGTGAAGTGTGACATAATTGATGATTTGTAGATAGAAACAATAGCAGTTAGAAGAATATAAAGAAGTTCGAGACGCTTCGCTTTTCGTATGCTGATGGGTGACGAGAGATTGGCTGCAGAACAAAGTTGTCTAGAGTACTGTAGTAAGTGATGTTTAGAAAAATGAAAGCATACAGCAAGGCGTTGAACTCTTATCACGTAAGGGTTTCCGCAACTATGAGGCATATTCGGGTAAAGGTCTCAGATTTGTCTCATATTAACCTCGTTTCAACGGAGGCATGCTTCGGGGATCTTCGGAGATAACCCAATCTACTATTGGACGTTTTAGCTTAATTGCGGACATGCGTACTTCATTTTAAATGATTTCTTATAGTTATAGTCAACGTTAAGAGCTCCTAGCGCTAAACATTTCTACAGCCATGTTGACATTCTGGGTGCAAAAAATCATGTCTGTAAAAGTTCAATGGAATGCCGTTCCCGGTAACACAGTCCTCTCGTCCGGTAAATAGCGTTAGCACAGTCTCGTTATCCAACTGGAGTCAGTTCCAGCAAAGTCTAATGTAATGCCCTTCGACACCTCGATATCTCTACCGAGGATCACGGGCACTGATAATCGAGGAAGTCACAGAAATCGTTGCCTTCTTTCCTTGCCATGGAAGAGCTTCGAAATCTCAGGGTGGCTGCAGCAGGTAGTTCAGACCACGACGCTACGCACAAGTTTTCACCAACTGTCCGGAACTTAATATTTTCCCGTTTGCAGACCTTGAATACCGCATCTCCAATAAATGTTACGTTTGTACCAGCATCTAAGAGTTCTTCGATTCGAGCGCCGAGCGCCTTAAGTTTCCCAAACGTCTTGATGAACTTAGTTGTGGGTTCAGGTCTGCCTAGTGCGGGGACTGGTATTATTATTCCTGGCACAGGTGTTCTTGCAGTCGGGGACAGCTGGCAAAGGCCTCTGGGCGATTAGACGTTTGCATCAGCCATATTTGGTGTTATGAAGTCCGGACCACCTTTGGTCCTGGAAGTCCCACAGTGGCCGGGCCTCGCGCCGGTTCACTTAAAGGGAACCGCGTTGGGATTAAACATATAAACGAACGAGCCGAATGCATCATAACCTTGGCGGTCCTAAAAGGGCATCCCGCCATCTGCCTCAACGAGCGACGCGCCGAGTACCTCAAGGCTGAGTTCTTACCCTGGGGGCTTCCAAAGATATCCCGCAGAAGGAGGCACGACAGGACTCCAACCGTGAGAGGGCGGGAAACGGCCTCCTGGTGTGAACGCTAAAGTGGACCTACAAGTGTATGTCATCACGATTGTGACCCGATAAGGCCTACAAGGGAGTAATACAAGGGACTCACCAGGCGTCTGATAACCAGCGAGAGTGGGTGGCATGGCATCCGGAGGGGACTGCTGAGGTAGACCATGGCCGACAGTGACGTGTTAAGGCCTACAGTGGGTAACCGCGAGATAATCGCCAGGCTTTCCATAACCGTGAAAGGGCAGGACATGGCCTGCAGAGGTGACCGCTGAAGTGGACGCACATCACATGTCATGGCCGAGTGCGAAG
>JAZHYW010036226.1:0-12207 GCA_037355805.1 Ixodes ricinus
CACGAGCTTTAAAAGCCTCCGGAGAAAGATCCTTACTTAAGTACACACCCACAGGCGCACGCGTGGAGGCATCCCCACTTGCGTAGACACTCAGATGAGCAAGCACACTTGCAGACGCATACATATGCACATATACATGGGAGCTGTCACTCTCGCAAACCAAAATACCCAAACACACAGGCACAAATATAAGTGTCACAAAACAAATGTGCGTTGCGGCTCGCCGGGAAACGACGATGACGTTGTGAAAAATCTAGCCGTCTTTACCCGAACTAAGGAGCTAGAAGGGGAACAGTGACGATCAGGCGGGCGATAGCGCTACCGGAACAGAGCGCCACATTGTCTGTATTCTGGCAGCAGCGACAAGTTGTATTCAAGGGCCAGCAGAGAAGATGCTAACACAAATGGGCGGATTCGGCATTTTACCACAATCTGTACAGGTATCTCGTCCAGCGGTCAAGGTCTTTTTAACTGGAAATGTGTTATGATGGCTGGCACCTAACCATATCCAGTTATGCGCCATGCAACGGAAGTCGACAGGCCTACTGCCAACCGATCACAGACGCAGCGCTCGTCTGCTCACTGAGTGGATACCATTGAAAGCCAGACCCCTTCCTCGAGTGCCTTTGTGTCACTTCCGGCGGGGCTAAAACATCACGTGTTCAGACATACAGCGGCGCTCTGCTCTGTCAAACGAGCGCGATCCAAGCTTCCCCAGACAAAGGACGCACAAGAGAGCGACAGAAAAGTATAATACGCTTTAAACACGCGCCAACTTGAGCTGCCATTGCCGATCTTGTTTTACCGAGATTCCTAGCTACTAAAGCGGGCTTGACGAGCCCCCACATAGGCCTATGCTAGGGAGAAGGACACAGTAGCACCTAAAGTGGCAATAACCTGTCTTGCTGTGGCAATAATGAAGTGAAGCGATGCCACCACCGCTAGGGCACGCGTCTCTTATCTCTGGGCAGACACGCCAAAACATCTGGTTAAGCGACGCTTGTTTTTTTCATTTCTAGTTTGGAACGCATGAAATGCTGCGTCTCTCGGCTCACGCCCTTAGCGTATAAGCTTTAAGCTCTGCTTCGACGGCGTTCGAAATTTTGCTCTTTCTTTGTGTTTTCCTCGTGATTTAGCGTTCTGCACCAGAGCATGCACGGTTCTACATGCGTAACAGTTTGAGACGCTCAAGTTTGTACTACCCAAAACAAATCCTGACAAGTCCCTTTTCGCAGCACCCCCTGGTAAACGCAGGATGCCTATGCGGAGTGCAAGTTCGTCTGCTTCGTTTGCAGGGGATGTGGTGACGTCAGAAAGACGTCGAGCTCTGATTGGCTCTGATTGAAGGACAGTGGGTAGGCCTCAAAGCAAGCTGCCTTAGAGGTCTACCCCTATCCTTCGTTCAGAGCCAATCGCAGCTCGACGTCTTTCTGACGTCACCACAACCCCTCTGCAGAAGAAGCAGACGAACTTGCACTCCACATTGTTTAAGTACGACCTAATTACTGGGAGACCCGCGAAATTTCAATTATAATGTATAACAGCTTAAGAGTTCAGGGGAAGCTCCTCCCGCCCCTTTCCAGTGTAGCAGAGCGAACGCTGGAGAGGGGTCGCCTCCTCTCCACCGTTCGCTCTGCTACACTGGAAAGAGGTGGGAGGAGCTTCCGTTACTCTTAACCTGTCACTCATTATCGCTTCCGATTTGTAAGGCGTTTGAAGAAACTCCTTTTTTTTAATGAACCATTATATGCATTACGTAATACTATTTGGACAAAACTGCAAATGTAAAAAAAGGTCGCAGTTGAAATTTCTTACTGGAAACAAGTAAGTCGGATGTTTTCAGACATTTCCTACAGTGGTGCCATAAGAATGCTCACCTCTAGCAACAAGGCGTGGTGGTGTATGGGCTAGTAGGCGATTAAGTGCTTTATGAATCAAGTCATTCACCTCTACACTTTTGTTTTGTAGTATATTACATGAATATATTTTAACTATGACTCTAGAGTCAGCTGGGAGCTCTGCTGAGCTTATTTCTAAAAATATAAGCTTTGGATTTATATCTTTTCGTTATCTCCTAAATCTCATGGCGACAACGTTAGCATGACTTTATCAAAATATGACTTCAATACTGCCATTCAAAATGGCGTTAAGCTCCCTAACGTAATAGGCATGTAAATGTCCTAACTGCAGTCAAGAGAAACCAGCAATCGATCATTTATTACTGCACCGAAATTGCATTAAAGAGAAACTAAAACGGTTCTGTATTTGAGAAAAAAACAAAACAAACTTCAATGGCCTTCATTCGACCTACAGGATCACAATATCGAGATTAATTTTCAATTTAGTGCACGGAGGCTGCAGAAATTAATGTTTCAAGGCCCGCCGAAGCCCCTCTTTCCCGGGGCGTGACGTCACACTAGGAGTTTTCGGAATCTTTGCTCTCGCGCATCTTCAGCGCCTGTCAACACTATGCACGCGCAATCTTGGTATTTTCAGAAACGTCAGAAAGAGACGTCACGACTACTGTCAGCCCGGAAAAATATACCTGGCAAGCTTGCAACTGCACGCGCTGCCCACACGAGCGACACGTGCTTGGCGCCCCAAAGATCCTAGTATGACGTCACGGCTGGTCGGAGTTTCTTGCGCGTTTTCTCGCGTCTAGTTACATCTTCGGGGAATGCGAACGTGATATTCAGATTTACGGTACAAAAATACGCCAGACTTCACCTCTTACTCATTCTTTTTTTAATGCGAATAGCATTCTTTGGATACTTCACGCACTTTTCGTCTATGTATCTATCTATCTATCTATCTATATATCTATCTGGCTATCTAACCTCTTACGCCGCGGGTCGATAAATAAATAAAAAAGACCGGCGCCGGCGGGAATCGAACCGTTGACCCTTTGATCAGCAGGCAGACGCGCTAACCACAGAGCTATGAAGGCAGTCATTCAAGGCACTCTAAACACCTGTTTATATCTTTACCATCGCGCGCGTTCCATGCACGAGGGCTCATTCCGCTCTCGTGAGGCTTAGCACTGCCCCTAGCTCACCCTCTCCCGCGCTCGGGAGAGGGGTGATGTAGCGGCCGTGCTCACCCTCACGAGAGCGGAATGAGCCCTCGTGCATGGAACGCGCGCGCACCGGTAGCTGTGACAGCGCTGTAAGGCGCGTCCTATGGTAAAGATATAAACAACCGTTTAGAGTACCGTTGGTTGAGACTAGCTGAGACGCCAGAAAGTCTGGTCGGTACTATTTTGAGTGTTTGTGCGTATGGCGCGTGCTTTGCTCGCCTTCCTAAGTGACACAAACGCACGTGCTGGGCTGCGGAGATCGTGCGCAGGGCTGTGAAAGTGTCAACAAATTTAGAATCGCCTTAAGAGTGGGCTGGCGTATCTAAGAGTGTGCCGGCCACCTGACGAACGCGCATAACTCCGCACCGTTTGATGCTATTCGCATTAACGTAGATAATCATTCCCAAAGGATGGGTTCTGCTGATTTTTTCAAGAAGTGTTTCAGCTTCTCTTTAACAGTTGACATGTTTAAATGAGCGATTATATATGTACCGGGTGTTCATTTTTAATTCGAACAGATTTATTACAAAAAATCCGTAAAAGATGCACTAATACGGTTTGTTCAGGTGAGTTATACGGCCAGGGGGACATAATGTGGGTAGCTAATCGTTGCGATAAGTCGGTTAATTAATTAAAATTTGTTAATTAACCTTTTAATTAGTGGAAATAAACATATGGTTCCAATTAGAAACTTAGAGAGCGTCATCGAAAACCACTAAATCAACTCTTTTTAGAACGACTTGAAGCTCGTGGGAAACTTGTGGGCGCGCCAAAGTTACCACTCGTGAAGCAGGCGCAAACATGGCACTGGCGGAACGCGGATGATTAGATCATTAGGGAGTTTTCGTAGATCGTTTTGGTCTTTCCGCAACGCTATCCGCTACCCGCTACGAGACCCGCTAACAGAGGCATAGCGGAGACTCAAAAACTGCTTTCGTAGACCGTTCTCTGCGGGCTACGGTACTGCGATTATGACAGCGCCACTAGCGGTCGTAAAAAGCACGATATAAAACATTAAACGCATACTATTACTGCAACCACGTAATTGTTTTATCAGAGTGCCTCTTTTCGAACACAACACATGGTTAATTTACGATTATGAATGTTAATATTTTTTTCTGGATAAATTATTCGTAGCACATCTTGCCAGCTTGCGGTAATCGCGCTTTGCTTAAAGCCAGAATCAGTTCGGCCAAGCCAATCCTCTCTTTGTCATCTCGCGCTCTTTTATGTTCGTGGACGCGTTGTCCGCCAATTCCCAAAGATGCAGCGGCTCAGCGTTCTTGAGGACCAACTTTTATTGTCCAGTTTAAGTTGGAGGGAAATAGAGGATGTGTATTTGATGTTTTCGGAGCCGCCAAAGCGGTGTTATGTTATTTCACTGGTGCGCGCCATTGGTATGGTTTAGTTTTGCAATTTGTATTCTATAAACGGGGAAACGCTATTGTTCTTTTTCTTTAAGGCGCTACCGACTGTTGATCAGCAAAGAATTTTGTCTTTATTCTTTAGACTTTATTTCTTTGGCTCTGGAAAGCCGCGGCACCGCGGAAAGGCAGCAGCTCGTACCATGGAGGCCCGCGGTGCCACGTCTAGTGAACATGATAATGTCATGATAATGTCATGAGTATATACATGCATAATGACGACGACATGAATTGTTGGTATTGGGGAGAATGGCAGTCCGATTCGCAGAAGTCCAGATTTCGTGGAGGTGGGTTGGGCGGGTCAGCAGCGGGCCTTAGGGATCCGGCACGCCGTTCGATCGGTGCATGAAGGAGCCTCCGTAACATGATGGCGCTGTTGCTCACTGGGGTCCACTGGGGTCAAAGCATCAGGCTCCAAGGAGGTAGCCTAGTCAAAGTAGAAGCTGCCGCCTCCGAGGCACCAGGGCTCAGATTGAGGCACCGCCGTTGCCCGGTGTGTGATCCCCTCAACGTCGTCGTCGTTCTGTCCTTTATTTATACGCGTACATATGTATAAATAAAATAAGGAAGATAAAAAGACACATAATCAAACGGCCATCGTATCTCGAGATCCGCTATTTCGTAAGGCGCCTCCGCAACCACGTCCGCAACTCCGCAAGGTCTGCGCTAGATTGGCGCATGCGCGGTAGTTGCGGAGGCGTAGCGGATAACGTAGCGGAGGCGTAGTTGAGACGCCAGAACGGTCTACGAAAACTCCCTATTATCGCGTTCCGCAACTATAGCTTTGCGCCTGCTTCACGAGTGGTAACTTTGGAGCGCTCACAAGGCTTCTCACGAGCTTCAAGTCGTTCTAAAAGAGTTGATTTCGTGATTTTCAATGACGCTCTCTAAGTTTCTAATTGGAACCATATGTTTATTTCCACTAATTGAAAGGTTAATTAACGAATTTGAATTAATTACCCGACTTATCGCAACGATTAGCCACCCACATAATGTTCCCCTGGCCGTATAACTCACCTGAACAAACCATATTAGTGCATCTTTTACGGATTTTTGTAATAAATCTGTTCGAATTAAAAATGAACACCCGGTATATACTGTATTATATATATATATATATATATATATATATATATATATATATATATATATATATATATATATATATATATATATATGATATATATATTAGTTACTTAGAAGAAGAAAAAGAGGGCGCCAGAAAAATAGCGAGGGCGCGCGACAGCTCGAGCTGAGCCCGGCAGTTCCAAATAAAAGCCGACCGCTAGAGACTGACTCCTAGCTGGACTACTCCTTCAACGGCAACACCGTAACATTTTGGTGGAGGTGCGTCCCCTGCGCCTCTTCGCTCACTAACCACAACGCTTCTCCGAAGTTTGAAGCAGCTTGCCCCAACAATGTCTCGAGGTGAGGCGTCAGGCACTCAAAATCTCCGTGCTGGCTCTGTCCCCTACCGACAGCGAGACCCTCCCACCTTCGGCGGCTTCGGAAGCGATGACGTGGATGACTGGCTGCGCAACTTCGAGCGCGTCAGCACTCACAACGCCTGGGACAACACCCTAAAATTGGCCAATGTGGTTTTCTACCTACGTGACACCGCCAAGGTATGGTTTGACAACCATGAAGATCAGATAGCCTCGTGGGACGCATTCAAGACCCGTCTATCAGATGTCTTCGGATGCCCTACCACCCGAACACAGGACGCGACCCGCAAGCTTGCGACTCGCGCTCAGTCCGGACTCGAGACAACCACGGCTTACATTGAAGACATACTGGCTCTGTGTAAACGCGCGAACCCGACCATGCCTGAATCGGAAAAAGTCAGCCATATCATGAAAGGGATTGCAGAAGACGCATTCAACATGCTGATTTCTCAGAATCCAACCACAGTCGCCAGACTCCAGGAACAGTGCCAGCGATGGGAAGCGCTTCGGAATCGGCGCATATCAGGAGCAGAAAACATAACTCGCCTCCAGAATTGCGTCGCGTCATCCCCACTTTCATCGACCGGCGACATCGCTTCCCTCATCCGAACAATAATCAAAGAAGAACTCGCCGCCTTGTCTCCCGCGCCTCAACGAAGCTCATCAACAGAGGCACATCTTACCCCCGACGAGTTACGAACACTCATTCGAACTGAGTTGTCTCGATATTCACCTCCTCCCGTCGACACCACATCTTTACCTCTACCAACGGCACCCCTACCACCCGACGCAGTATGCGCTACGTCTCCGGCACAATATTATCAGCCCATCACGATGTACCATCCTGACCCTCGAACATCTTTTCCCCGGTCTTACACTGAACAACGACCTTGGGCTCCTCCACTAGTTCCTCCGAACTACTTCACGGATCGTCGACCAACTTGCTTCTACTGTGGTATACCAGGTCATATTTCGCGCTTCTGTCGCCGTCGGCTGTCGGACACTACAAGAACCACATCTAGCTCCCGGTACTTTACGCCATATGAATCCAACCGGATCTACAACCAACCTAACGAGGTTGATGATCCCCGCTTCGGTCAGCGACGGCGCTCGTCATCCCCTTCCAATCGTGGTCGCAAATACCGCAGCCCCTCACCCGCATACCGGCAGCCCTCCCCTCTCCGTGGGCAGTCCACCTTTCCAAAAGCTTTCCTCGATGGGGAAAACTAAATGAGGCAGCAAAAGGGGTACCGCTGCTTCTTGGTTTCCTCGACATCCCCCACCGACTGTGTCCTCATCTAATTTAATTGACATAATCATCAAAAAGGTAAGACTGGCAGCACTTGTTGATACTGGAGCATCAATTTCAATAATTAGCGAGAACATTCGAAAAAAGTTAAAGCTTGTTACCACGCCCTGGGACGGCGGCAGTCTCCGTGGAGCCAACACGTCCCTGATACATCCTCTTGGGCTAGTTTCCGTTGAAATTTCTATCGATAACGAACCTCATCGCCATTGCTTTGCTGTCTTGGACAATTGCACACACGACATAATTTTAGGATGGGATTTCTTAGCCAACCGAGGAGCACTCATTGACTGTGGCACGCGCACACTTCTCCTCGGCGAAGATGCGAATGACGCTTCCACACCTCGACAACAATGTGTACCTTTCCGCGCAGTGAATCACACACGGATAGCACCATTTACTGGCGCTATTGTACAATTGGCAGGATCTGTGACGGACGACACCTACATGCTGGAACCAAATCGCGAAGTGTTATTTCAGAAGGGACTGGCTTTACCCATGACAATTATAACATGTACTGCGGCCAAAACAACCGTTTTTATAGCAAATACCACTAACATTGCACAAGACTTGTCCGCTGGTACCTGCGTGGCCTTCACAACAATTAACAACATAGAGTATGTAAACACTGTCAGTGATCATACTCTAACCCTAACATCTCATTTGAATGATCACAATAACTCCTTCAAGTTGCTTCGGAAAAACGTTAGCACTGATTTGCCACCAGAGCAGCAGGATACCCTATACAAGCTATTATGCTCCTTCATTGACATTTTTGATTTTAACTCTCGGCCTCTGGCTCAAACATCTGCTGTTAAACACACTATCGATACCGGAACAGAAAAACCCATACGCAGCCGTCCGTATCGAGTTTCACGTTCAGAACGAGAAGTCATCCAGAGGCACGTGAGTGACATGTTACAGCAAAATATAATTGAAGAATCCGCAAGTCCCTGGTCTTCTCCTGTAGTGCTTGTGAAAAAAAAAGATGGCACATGGCGTTTTTGTGTTGACTACAGACGACTCAACAAAATTACCAAAAAAGATGTTTATCCCCTTCCCCGAATTGATGACGCCCTTGATACGCTACATGACGCCAACTATTTTTCGTCGATTGACATGCGCTCGGGCTACTGGCAAATTAGCGTTGACGAAAAAGATCGAGAAAAGACAGCGTTCGTAACACCCGATGGACTTTACCAGTTTCGAGTCATGCCTTTTGGCTTATGCAATGCTCCTGCAACTTTCGAACGTATGATGGACTCGCTACTCCGCAGGTTGCGCTGGACAACATGTCTGTGTTACCTGGATGACGTTGTCGTCTTTTCGTCTACTTTTCCCGAACATCTATCTCGATTGACAACTGTTTTAGAATGCTTCCGAAACGCCGGCCTTCAACTCAACTCTAAAAAGTGTCTTTTTGGTACACGAGAAATCAAAATTCTTGGACATGTCGTCAGCCACCACGGAATATCACCAGACCCAGAGAAACTTCGCGCTGTTACCGACTTTCCACGCCCCGCAACAGTTAAGGCACTCCGTTCATTCCTTGGACTCTGTTCATATTTCCGACGATTTATTCGCGGATTTGCTGCCATTTCCGCTCCTTTAAACTCTCTCCTCAAAAAAGATCGACCGTTCGTATGGTCTCAAGATCAAGAGGACGCATTCGCAACCCTGAAGACCGCATTGACCACCAAGCCAGTCTTGTCACATTTTCACCCTGCTCTTGATATCGAAATTCACACTGATGCGAGCGGTTATGGACTTGGTGCTGTACTGATGCAGAAGCAAGACGCTCGCGAACATGTTGTCGCATATGCAAGCCGAACTTTGTCCAACGCAGAGATGAATTACACCATCACTGAAAAAGAATGCCTTGCCGTAATTTGGGCAGTCAGCAAGTTTAGACCTTATATATTTGGGCGTCCGTTTAAAGTGGTTACTGATCACCACGCTCTGTGCTGGTTATCGAACTTGAAAGATCCTTCTGGACGTCTGGGACGATGGGCACTGAAACTCCAAGAATACGACGTCTCCATATTCTACAAGTCTGGGAAACAACACGACGCGCCTGACTGCTTATCTCGGAGTCCCATCTCATCCTCCCCAGAAACTCCCTCTTCTGCCGTTGCCGCAATAGCTTTGACCTCTAGTTTGGATTTTGCTGTGGAACAGAGGAGAGACCCACACTTACAACAGATTTTCAACTGTCTGAACAAAACCCACCTCACCCGCCACGAACAACGGCTTGTTGGTCCCTACACAATGCAGAATGACGTACTGTATCGTCGCAACTATGACCCACATGGTCCTACTCTGCTCTTTGTCGTTCCAAGACATCTGCGACCTGATATCTTACGTGCTCTACATGATGACCCCACAGCTGGACACCTGGGCTTTATTAAAACTTATATGCGTGTGCGCAATACCTTCTACTGGTACGGGATGTACCGCGACATCTCCAAGTACGTAGCATCATGCGTCCAATGTCAGCGACGAAAAAGGCCAACGACCGCACCAGCTGGACTTCTCCATCCTCTCGATCCACCTCACTGCCCATTTGAACGCATCGGTGTCGACCTGTTGGGGCCCCTCCCTCTTACACACAACGGTAACCGCTGGGTCATTGTTGCCATGGACCATTTGTCACGTTACGCAGAGACCGCTGCCTTACAGTCCGCAAACTCAGACGAAGTCGCCACATTTCTCTTGCACAATATCATTTTGCGACACGGCCCCCCTCGTCACATACTGAGCGATCGAGGAACAGTATTTCTTTCCCAGGTGATACAAAAACTATTACATCTTTGTGGAACCATTCATAGACCCACAACACCATATCATCCACAAACAAATGGCTTGGTGGAACGTTTCAATCGCACCATTGCCGATATGATTTCTATGTATGTCCAGTCTGACCAACGCCAATGGGATGCTGTTCTTCCGTTCGTTACTTACGCATACAACACTGCCGTTCAAGACACTCACGGCTATTCTCCATTTTATCTTCTCCATAATCGCCCTCCAACCACATTCTTGGACACGCTCCTACCTTACCGTCAAAATGACGAACTTCCCGACACTGTAGCACATCTCGTGTGTCGTGCTGAAGAAGCGCGCCAACTTGCCCGGCTACGCACACGTACATCCCAGGAACGCCAATGCCGACGGTATAACAAGACTCACCGCCCCGTTTCATATGAAATAGGTGACCTTGTTTTACTCTGGACACCTCAACGTCACCAGGGCTTGGCTACCAAGTTCCTCCACCGCTACATCGGCCCGTACGTAGTCGTGCGCAAACTATCCGACCTTTCATACCACGTGCAGCTACAGCAAGACACTACTGACCGACGCCGAGCAACCTCCGATGTAGTCCACGTCGCCCGCATGAAGCCCTACACCCCCCGACCCACCGCCCTCACTACAAACAAAACAAAAAAATAGAATTCTTCGTTAATTGCGGTCGGGACGACCGCGAAAACAAAGGGGGGGGGGTAATGTTACTTAGAAGAAGAAAAAGAGGGCGCCAGAAAAATAGCGAGGGCGCGCGACAGCTCGAGCTGAGCCCGGCAGTTCCAAATAAAAGCCGACCGCTAGAGACTGACTCCTAGCTGGACTACTCCTTCAACGGCAACACCGTAACAATATATATATATATATATATATATATATATATATATATATATATATATATATATATATATATATATATATATATATATATATATATATATATATATATGATAAATATTGTTAGGAAGGTGACGACGACGGGGCAGTGGCGCGCACGACCATCTCGCGCCAGGCCCCACGTGCCGGCTCGGCCTCCATAAATCGTATGTGTGTTCTATCATCGTGTCCTGTCCTGTCCTTTCTGCTGCCGACAGCATCACCCTAACAGTATGGTGGAGGTGCGGAGCCATACTCATCTCCTTCATTGAACATCGGCGCCGCCATGATCCTGTGAACCCGCCTCGTTGAGGCAGTCATCCAGCAGCAGCAGACCAAACACCAGCCCATGGCTCCGTCGTCCAGCCCCCGCCCAGACGCCATGACAAGACGAATATCAGACGAAGCCGACCGACGATCCCCCGCCCCTATCCCCAGCCCCCGACGTTTTGACGCTTCTCAGAGACGTGAGTCCCCCAGCCCGGACCGTGCCGTCGTGTGGCTGGTGCAGAGGTCTGTGACGCTGCGGAAGAGGCCGAAATTCAACGTCTTCATCCTCACCCTCGCTGTCGGCAGCCGTCCTTCCTTCTTCTGTGTGTGTGGCTTTGTGTGCTTCATGTGTTCATTTATTCACCGGCCGGGTCGGCCGCTTTCGTCGGAGGGAGTACTGTTAGGAAGGTGAAGACGACGACGGGGCAGTGGCGCGCACGACCATCTCGCGCCAGGCCCCACGTGCCGGCTCGGCCTCCATAAATCGTATGTGTGTTCTATCATCGTGTCCTGTCCTGTCCTTTCTGCTGCCGACAGCATCACCCCAACAATAATATATATATATATATATATATATATATATATATATATATATATATATATATATATATATGTATCAGGCACATAGCCTAGGGGGAGGCCCATGGGGCCCGCCCCCCCCCCCCCGAAATCTTCCATTTTGCTGGGACCTCCTCTCCCCCCCCCTCATACAGCATTTTATCATGGGCGCGCCCGCCCCCCCCCCCCTCCCCCCAGGAAACAAAATCCTGGCTACGTGCCTCGTATATATATTAGTGCCCGGCGCTGAAGCAGTCTGCGAGATGGTTGAAAGGTCACGATGCAGCGAAGTTAAACAAAACAAAAACAAAACACAATGAATAAAATGTTCCCCTCGTCCTCTTACTGTTGCTATGGTTTTCTTTTTCTGCATGTGGTATAGTTATTTATGAATAACTTCTTTACGCATAAATCTACGGTTAAGGAAATTAGCCTTTTTCTTACAAATACTTT
>JAZHYW010036227.1:0-42297 GCA_037355805.1 Ixodes ricinus
GGCCTTAAAGATCAGGCGAGCCAATGAATTCGGTAATTGAGCAGTCATTTTTTAAGGCTTTTGGAAATTCAGAAGACGTTCGGCGTACCTTTATTCGGCGCACCAACAGTGTGCAGCACAAATGCAAGCTCTTGCTGTTGCCGCCGTCTCCGCGCACTTATTTCATCGAAGTCGTCGTCGACCAAACACTTAACCACTGTAACTTAACGATTTTAGACGTGACGGGAGCCATGTTTAAACGCACGCCGGAAAGCCGGAATTCGAAACTTTCAAAATGGGCGTCAGATGGCCCCTCGGTACGAAAAAAAGTGCGGTCGTTAGCTGCGTTCCGAGCCCGCGCGTTCAAGCGCAGATGTCCAACTTTTCCTGTCTAGCTTTCCTCCTCAACTCATAAATCGCGCATTCTACCAAACAGTTCAAGAAGACGGAAAGGGGAGTCCCGTCTTGCTCGGACTCTCGTTTGTCTAATCCGGACATATCCATTCTCCCCCTAGAAGATTAGCCGTCGCTCAAAATCCAGACAGAAGTTGCTTTCCCCACCCCGTTCACCACGAAGCTGACAGTGCTGTGGAAGCTACGTGCTCTTTGGGCAAGCCACACTTTTGCCACGTGATCACGCTCTCTCGCGCATACCCACGCGCAGAGAATGAGGTCAGATGGTGAAAGGGAGGCGGCTGATTGGTCCGGCAAGTGCGTAGCTTCCACCACAATGTCAGCTTAGGGGTGAAGGGATTAAGTGAGCTCCGGTGTCGTGTGACGTTCGTATGGGCCCGGTGACGCGCTGCGGGGGCTGGTGACGCGCTGCGGGGTCCGCGGATGTATCACAAAGAAGAGGCAGCGAGCTTACGAAGGAAAGGAGGTACGAAATAGTCCGCTGTTTTTTTCAAATTTTCGTACCGAAAGCCAGGCTTTTGACTTTCTACTTTTTTTCTTTTGGCCCACTGAACGATGTGCTATTAGTAAAATACCAATATAAATTGATATATTGCAGTCCAAAATTTGTTTCATGGGTCCTTTAACGCGCCCTGTGACTTTCGCACACTAAACACTGGATTGTAACCGGTGATTAGTTTATCGGACTCTATATGACGAGCAAGTCAACCAAGACGCATCTCTCGCCGCATGAGAGAGGAGGACAGAAAGAGACACACACGAGAGAGAGAGAGAGAGAGAGAGATGGGATTGATTACGTGCGCGTTCAAGCTCCACCCCAGCAGACTCAGGCTGTGTTCAAATCTCACTCGAATGGATACTAGCCAATTCGGCGAGTGGCAATACAAATAGAGCAACGCTGGACGCGGGTAGGTTTTCCTACGTCAGTGTTAAAAAATGTTGCTGTAGAGTGAAATCGACTAACGTTTACAACACAGCTTCCGTTATCTTTGGTGCGTAACAGACATCTCGGCCATAAGGTCCTCGTTTGTTGTAGCTCGTCTGTTGGTTGTAAGTGGAGAAGACAACGTACAGTCGCCATTCATATGAATGTGGACACGCGATCTGTACCAGCTGCGTACTGGCAGCGTCATGAAGCGGTGGCCGTGGCTGCGTGTTTTGCGAGCCAAGCGTGGCAAGGCGCGGAAGCCGCCACGGCCGGCGTTCCATGACGCTGCTGAGTTCGGTCATCAACAACGTCATTACCTTCATGTGGATCGCAGTTACCCAGCACACACCTACAACTCGCAGATGACGCCACAGCTCGGCGGCTTTGCGGCAAAGCCACAGCAACCCTTCGCAAGCAGGAGACGAATTTCGCCTAGCCTACTGCCCACGATGTACAGTGAGTTAATTTCCGAGAAAAGAAAACCGTGTTTTTCGGCCCGGGTGTCTTTTTCTCTTTTGATCCCGGTAACGTCATGTTCACAAACTTTTGCGTTCTTTCTCAACCCCTAGCGGCACAATCTCGCTGAGTTCGAGCTTTCTGCGATGCATAGTTCATTTACCCGTGCAAAAAACAAGCAAAAAAAGAAAAAAGAAACACGGTTTCTTTTTTTGATAACGTCCTGTATTATCCTCCAATCACTGCTCGGCGCTGGAAAATTGAGCCTTTGTGTCTTCCCACAATGTCCTTCCAATCCAAGCGCAACTCTCGAACGTCAGGACCGTCTGCGCAAGAACCAGACGAACTTGCTCGCCGTATAATATAAAAGTCAATGAATAAAGAACGTGCTTCTACGTGTGCTTTCTTAGCTGCCAATGATGGTTCTCGTAAAATCAGTCAGCTAGTGAAAATTAGAAGTTCACAGCACTGACGGAGCGAGAGCTCGTAGATTTGAAAGTTGCTGAAAACCGCCACGTGCGTGAGGGTTGAATCTCGAGGCTCAGTGGCCAATTCACTGGTCGCCATTCCCGTGCCCTACGCCGTTGAGCACGTGCTGGATTCGAATTTCCACCATGTTCAGTTTGCATCGTGTGTACTTTCGCTACACAAGTGACCATTTCGGTGTCCCTGGTGGTTTTCACTAACGTCACATCAGCGACCAGTATGGTAGGCTGGCCGCTGAGCGCATAGCTTCTGCTGCATCTATTTGGCACCATTGAAATGACCGCCAGGGTGACACGACGGCGTAACGCGCAAGCCATGTATATCCACCCGACAATGAAGTTTATTTTGACAGAAGGTGCCATTTTATGGGGAATAGACCATTTGCTGTCTTACCCAAGCATCAAGGAGAATGCAGGGATTGGTGTTCCACGCGCCACACGCGCACGCCTTTCGTGTATAAAAGATTCGAAGTAAATAAGCAAAAGAAAGCATTGACGAACGCGCGTGCAAGATGCCATTTGTTTTAGGTTTTTGCTTTGGAAAAGTTACTACTGCTGAGGCCAGCACGTGTGGCGCGTGGAACACCAATCCCTGCATTCTCCTTGATGCTTGGGTAAGACAGCAATAGGTCTATTTCTGCAACTATAGGACGGCCCGCGGCCGCGATCAATGGACCCGATCTCGAGCTCGAATATCCGAGCGCCGTTCCGAATTGTGACGCAGCGCTCGTGCCCAATCGCTCGGTGACACGGCCTTCCCAAGTTGCCCTTTTTGGCCACCAGCCGCATTGAGTAGCAGCCGACCGAGGCGCCTCCTGTTTACTGCCTTGGGGGTATAGTCCTAGGGACTCTATCTAGTGCATTTTGCGAAGCACTGAGGGGTCAAGGACGGAAGTATATTGCGAAGCACTTTCCATGAGCTGATGGAGGAAACAGAGCACCTAAAAGCTACACATTTAATTTAAATCTCACGTAGGTCCCTTTTAAAAGGCCAGAGTGGCGTTTTTAGCATAGAGCTACAACCGAACGCACTAGCAGGAGAGTTGATGACTTTCAAACCCTTGTGCCTACACAGAAGTAAGCGGCGGCTGAATCACTGTTTTTCAAAACTATGGCGGTTGCCAAACTACTCACTAAATTATTTATTACACGATAACTCGAAAAAAGAGAACACGAGTCAGCGGAAGCGATCTAGCGTAAAAGGTTTGCATGGCGCCGCGTTTTGTAGACTGCGTATGTGAGCTCTTGTTTTCGATCCCGTGAATCACTTAGTACTCGTAGCACAAGGAATAAAATGGGGGAGGGGTGTAGTCGCCTTTGTTGTAGTGCAGAGCAGAACTGCTTCTCCCATCACAGTCGCAGCTCGGAGTACGTGGAGTTAAAGCTCGCACCGCAGAACCCAAGGCTCCTCGGTTCATTCTCCACCCCTAAACGTTCTGATGCAGATGACCATAGTACCGATGTCTGATGGTGCATTATACTGAGACATCTGCTGAGACATCAGACGTCTACTGGGGTTGACTAACAGCTCGCTGTTTAAACGAACATAAAACAGAATTACTGCTTCAATCACAGTTCAAAATGTATTCAATAAAAAATGTTCTCAAGATAAAATGCGTAGAAAAAAGTATCATTGCTTCGCATGCATCGCAGAGACGCATACTATATTCCCTCAAGCGGAAGGGCGCGGAAGTGGACAACTTTTTCGCGTGCCCATTTATTGCTAGGCCTGGTTTTTAGGTTCTTACTTTATTTCTGCGTTTTTTTTCCAGGGATCTTCATTGCAGTACGTGACCGTGCAACGGGCAGTGAAGCTCTCGGCTCATGGAGCTCCTGTATCCCACGTTTCTCTCCGAACGTCAAGTGCTCTAGGCGTACCCATCCAGGGAGGCTTCCACTGCGGCGCACGGAGAACTCCAATCTGGGTGCCTCTCAAAACAAGCTGGGCAATTGGAAAGGGTCGGCACGTGTAAGCCCACGCCCCAGTCCTGATGCTCGAGTTTAGTTGTTGCTTTCATGATATTCAATCAACTTTTCTCTTTTTTTTCTTAACTTGGTGGTACAATTTGCAGAGAGGCTTCGTTTGCATGGAGTCTTACGTTTCGGAGGTAGATTGCATCCACAGTTTCTCTAAAAACGTCTTTTAGGCCCTCCTAGGAGAATTTCAAGCGCTTTCAACACGCGCCCAAAGCTTTGATGTCCAGGTGGATACTGTTACTAGACAGTTCTACAGCTCGAACCCAGTTGACCCCATTTTTTTATAACACATTACTATTTAAATTTTGTGAGTCAATCGATGACCGACAGAAAAAGAGCAGCAATCGAAGGTAAAAAAGTGACTGTGCTCACTTTTGTGTTGTGACTGATGTGTTTTGTGTGTACCCTTGAAAACAGGACGTTCTGCGGTTTGGTGGCATTGTGGTTGTCTCTATATAACGAGGAAAATGAAATAAACAAATTAATCGAGTTCAAGCCGTCGCATGTCGCTATTTCTTTTTTTTTTTGCACCACTGCATATTTTGTTTGTTTGTTCAAGTTTTGGGTTAATATCATTATAGTAAACTTCCACCAGTTCACCTGCACACTAACTGCATTTTCGTACAAAGTGTTCGTTCTCGTAAAAGGACAAATGGTGCTGTTTTCGTTCTAAATTACTTTACGTTTTTAGTTGTACTGGTCACTCGAGGCCCCTTTGCTTCCACGCCTCAAGAGCGGACAGTGGGAAACAGGCCCATTCGTCATAGGAAGACTTGTAACGGACACCTGAGCACACCGGCCTTCGGGATCGAAGTCATTTCGTCATAAGAACACTCGGCAAAGGGGGTTGTTCGTCAAAGAAACAATTCGTCGTAAGTGTTTCGGTTCTCATACGGTCGATCTTGCTTTACACAAACTGATCCAGAAGCCCGGTAGTGGTCGTACGACGCTTAACTAACAAAAAATCTTTGGACCCGACTTTAAAAGTACGCTCCTGAGCGGGGAATTGAATTGCTGTTGAGGTCACTTGATGTCAATATTTCCCGCCAAATTTAGCGCGGTTACGCCGACGCCGATGCCGCAAACCCGAAAACTGGCGCATAAGAGCTGCTCTCGAAAAAATAGACTAAAAGCGCAAGGTCAAAACGCACGCAAAGTGCTTGATTGGCTCAGCCGACGATAGCACACGCACAAAGATACGCCGAACGTCAGACGTTGCGCTTTTGGCACAACTTGATTGGCCCCATTGCCTTAGCGTCGGATGCGCTCGGACTTTCGGTTCAACGAAGTATAGATGTTGACTGTGAACGTTGTAGCCATTTAGCGACGATTAATTGTTCAATAACCCGACGAAGTAGCGTTTTTGCAAATCAGAAAGGAGACAACGGAGAAGTTGGCATTTCGAGGTGGCACGATGACGACTTGATAGTTGCAATGACGGCGACAATTATGATAATATAAACCAGGGTTTCCGAACTCGTCAAACACAAAGTTGAGCTCGAATTTAACGGAGCGTGCCAATGGGACTCCCGCGATGATGAAGCCGCACGTTTGTCGCCGAAGTCCAGTCGGCGCGCTCCGTGAAATTTCGGCTCTAACTTTGCATTTGACGAAGTTCAAAGCCCGTCGACGTGTAAACAACCAGGCGACAATAAAAGAAAGCAAGAATACAACAAAAATACAAATATTAACGTTCTGTTCTTGTTACGAGAGAAGAAAACAACAACAACCACCAGACAACAACGTTAATATATAGATTGAAAGATGCAACCTAATTACATACCTTTCCCACACGAATAATCAAGCTTTGGCAAAGGAAGCAATATATGACAAAACAAAGAAGAAAAAAAAACTTTAAATAGCGAGACAAAATAAAAGCCACAGAGTATACGAGACGCCAGAATTCGGGGCTGCTTTACACTTATGCCAGCAGCAACAAAACCGAGCCACACAAGATGAAAATTTTGATGACTTCCGTTCCCCAAACAGACCTTCTCTTTTAATATCTTTCGTTCTCCAATTTTCATCTCTCCCCGTTTCAGTCCGTACACTCGTTTAGCCGCGGCGTTCCGAGGACCTCTAGAGAGGCGACATTTCCGCCTCTGGTCGCTTCGCCCTTTGACATTCTTGGCGTCGTCTCCTTTGCGTCCCGACCAGCGTCTCCCCCGCATTCCACGCCGACTTGCTGGCGACTTCCGCCACCCACTCTCCCTCCTCGTCCCCTCCTCTCCTCTCCCTCCCACGGGAAATGTTTTCCCCGACTGTGAGGGTTAAAAAGACAAGTGGGTAGCTCGCTCTTTCCTTCTTTTTCTTTCTTTGTAAACTCAGGAAGCTTCGATGGGAAGCACGTCTCCTGCTTTGCCGCGCCACGAAAGCGAAACAAAAAACAAACAAAAATATGTGCCCGAGAAACGCGTACATACATTTACCTCGAGTGTTCTAGCTGAGTGCCACCGTGGGAGGAAAGGTGCGAGCGTTCCACTTGAGGCATTCGCTTTCTTATGCGAGTTCTCGCGAAACCACAGTATTCCTAAGTAGCCCAGAGCCTATGCCAATGAGTGTGCCGCCCATCACCACTCCGGTGGGATAAAGTGGTCTGTCGCACGACTTCACGGCCATCCGGAGAAGAGGTCGCACGCCAAGCGTGTTTGTCTGGGATCAAATTTTGTATTCCGGAAGCTGGTGAATATCATTGCAACTCGAGAGACGGATCGTACGTGCAATAACCTGAATTTTTTGTATGCCCTACCGCGAGCCGTCGTGAATTTATGCTGCTCGAATCGCAATTCTAGCGTAAACGCTGCCTAGGTGCAGCAACGTTGAAGCTCGTCTAACCTTCAAAGCGAAGCCATTTTTTGTCTTAGCTTCGGCGTGCTTCGTTTTTCTTGGTGTGCTCGCGACTTGTTTCGTAGTTGGGTGAGATTTTTGTTGCGCGGTTGGGTGCCACAACCACCGGGCAGCGCATGCGAGGCCAGAGACGCTGACGTTCCACACTTTTCCGCGAGACGTGCTGATGACGAGCAGGAGTGGATCGTCGCCGCCACGCATGGGGCCTAGGTTTCCCGTCAAGATCGAGATCCCGCTTATGCCCCAGCAATCATCTCACAACGAGAGCTACGAGCTGAGCTCTAAGCGGACAGAAGGCTCGTAAGCTGAGGTGTGATGCTGGTGTAACGATAATGAAACTGCCGTCCGGCATCCACTCCTCGCCCAACGTCAGGATAAATCAGGCTGATTATGCCGCGGAAGCCAAACCAACAGCAAGGCCACCTGGAAACGATGCGCGAGTTGTGCTCGGCGGCGTCTCAAGAAGGGGGGGGGGGGGCGGTCGTGACGGGCCACGCGAGAGCGGGTTGGGGGGGGGGGGGGGGGTCGCGGCGGGCTGTTGCCCCGGGTGCCCGCTGACCCTCGCGACGCCACTGGTTTGTATTTGGCGACGCGTTCGGCCCGATTCTGTTTGACCCGCGTGGCGAAAATGGAGCGTGACTACGATTCATCAAGCTCGTCAAGTCGAAGTAGCCGCGACGCCATTTGAACGATTCGCCGTTTGTTTTCGACCCGCGGACGCCGCCTCTGAGGGAGCGACCCGCGGCCTCATCACCGATCCAGTGGATCCGCTGACGTGTGCCCAGAATGCCGCTTCGTGTTGCCTGGGGTGCCCGCTGCAGAGGAGAAATCTGCATCCTTTTGCTTTGCAAGCGCCCCTAGTTCGGTCGGTGGCCGTCGCAGTTGTGTTTGCGCGAAACGGCATACGTTTTGCTCGAGAAGCTTATGGCTGTCCTGCGAGTAATTTCCTGCTAAAGGCGTGACCACGCTGCACAATAGCTTGGGAACTGCATTAAAGAACCGTGTTTGGGTAGGGTACAGCCCTGAGGAGACTATATAATTCGAAACAAAATACAATACATTCATCGACCAACGCTTGTTATCCCGAGCTTCATCCGACAGGCCTCGACGATTTTGTAGGCGTCGCACCCAGCACCTACGGATGTCAGCCATTGCCACTGGCGAAATTCGGGGTGCAAGTTTCGTACATAGGCTCATGAAAGGTTTGTGGCGGCAGGTCCACGGCTAACCGATTATACCGGTGGCAGCTGTGCTAACGCTCCTGTTTGCGATGCAAATGTCGCGTCTTTGCGCGTGTTACGTATTTCGTTCTTATTGCAAATAAATTGCCAATTCATCATTACTCTTTTAGTGCAAAATATGATACGCATGCTTCAAAACTTAACGCACAAGAAGAAAACAAAAAGTGCAAGTTTTGATATTTTTAAAGACATACCTCTATGCATTCCAAGTTTCTAGACTTGTAATGCATCCAAGACGCGTTCTTATTTTTTTTATTAAAAGATGAAGGACTCGTCTAGTTCCCTGTATACGTGTTTTTCTGAATTAGCACACTCACATTTTTTAATATTTATTCAAAAAGAGCCTTTTTTATGCAATTTTGAAGTCTCGTAACTCAGTGTCACATCATAACGCAGCAACGACATTTAAGGGCATGCTCCTGGTCAATATAGGAACTCCGCATACAAAATATTAGAAGTGCAACGCCACCCGTTTTTTTGTAAACACAACTTGATTGTGATAAAATTTTAAAGAATTCCCTTAACGCGTTCTTGGTTTTCTCAGTCAGCGTTCTGGCATCTGATCTAATTTTTTTTAAATTGTATGCTAGAGGAACTGAGCTGGTTCACCTGAAGCGTGATTTTTTTCTATTCATATTCAGATTTGTTTAAAATAATTTTAAATCATGGGACTATTTTGAAGCTCGACTCCGTACGCAAGAAACCGGTTTCAAAGAAGAGGACAGCTATTTAAATAACGATTCTTTAATTAGAGCTTTTATCGTTCTAATTAAAATCACTGCCTATGATTGTAATTATTTTAAAGCATACTAATTGTCCTAAATAATAAAAATAACCTATGTTGTAGCAGACGACGCGCACTTGCGCCATCTTTTGAAAGGTGGCTGAAATTCGAGGTTGAGAAGTTCAGGCAAAGTGGCGCTGATTCTGTCCCTGACGCAGAGGATTCTTTTATCAAATATTTCCTCGCGCTACTTCCTCGTTCTTGCAGTGAGTCAGTTAATCTTGCAAGAAAAAAGAAAGAAAACGAGAAGCGCGTCACAAGGGTCGCGAGCAAGTTCTTGAAAACACCTAGTGCCCATAAATAAGCTATTCAATGCTGCCCGCCATGTTCCGGCACCACGAAAGGTGCAAATATTGAACTCCATCTGATGATGACGACGAAGGGGAATTTCTTTCCCTTCACTGCAAGATTTTTAACAAACAATTTTTTTAAGGTTCCAGCTTTCCAACCGCGCTGGTTCTGTTTTGTTCGCCATCGTGGAGAGATTTGAGATTTTCAGTTTTCATGTTACTCTACTCACAGACAACTTACAGAGAGCGTTATGTGCAAACCGCAGTGACTGGTACGGAAACAAACAGCCAGTCATCGTGACTCAAATCTGAGGTTCAGGAAAAGGGTCTAATAAACCCCTTTTCCATGAAGTGCTCTATCAAAAGCGTTGCACATGTGCGAAACCCTCACTAAATCGTCTTTCTTTGGATTAATTTTTATTACATTTATTCAAATAAGAACACTGAAAACGATCAACTTTCATGGTGTTGGTTTAACAATGCAACGACTCCAAGCTTCCACTTTGCGCTTTACACCAACCACGACCCTTGTCCTTTGCAACTAGTTATAAGCATCCAGGTCCGACTTGCTAGAAACAGCGTCTCAGCTGAGACTGTGGGAAAGAAAGCAATGCCAAAGCCAGCGCTCGAGCTGAGCGGGACTCAAGCCGCGTCTCAAGACAGTCGCGTCTCAGCAGAGACGCTGTTCTAGCAAGCCGGCCCAGGATCACAACTCGTGAAGTTTCCTCGCGCTTCTCTTTCGTTTTGCGGAGTCCCCACAATGAGTGATGCGAAATAAAATCAAGCGAGTTGCTCAGTGCTGCCCTGCCATGTTCTTCCATGACAGGGCTAGAGAGCGGTTTCCTTGTGGCCTTCACTCTCGCCAAGGAGCAATGGGACTTCTTTAGCCGCGTAGGGGTGCGACCACACAACCATGCCCAACGCTGCCCGAGCCATCCTGAACAACTGTTCCCCGACCACTGCGATTAAAAATGTGTGCAATTAAACTTGCTTGAAATAACTGTAGTGAGCCGATTGAAATAAGTTTCGGCTTACAATACATAGGTTGCACTGACGTAATTAGGTCCTGCTTTCTGGTGGCCGAACGTCCTCGAGCGTAGCCTTTACTGTGCATATTCTACGAGCAGTACACGAGCGTCGCGAGCGAGCGGAAACGAGTGAGCACAGCTTCATTATACTTCGTTTCACTTTATCTGCGAGCGAATCCAAAGCCAGAAGCGCGAGACCAGCGCTTTTTGCGTTTCTGCCCAGCTCGCGTGCTCGAGCAAAGCCTGAAGGCACGGAGCTTTCGTGCTCGCGCTTCCAGCTTTGCCTTCGCTCGCACATAAGGTGAAACGAAGTATAACAGCTGGTTTTGGCCACCAGAAAGGAGGAAGGATATGACGTCACGTGCAACCCATGTATAATACAATGCTTGTCTATACAAATTTGTTTCTTAAGGAGACGAAGAGAAAGACGTGTTCCGAATAAGTCCCTGAAGGCAGCCGGCCTCACAACTTGTAGGTCTAATTACTCTATAAACTTATCCAACTCAACCTAGGAGCAAAGAGGACAACACAGTGAGGAGGACGTGACTCTCAGACGGAATTAAAGCGCTGTAGGAGCGGTAGGGTTACAGGCGCCGTTCACAGCTTGCGACAGTCGCTGGAGCGACGCGCTAGCGACTAGCGGACCGAAATAGGTCGCTACCGACCGGTTCTGGGCAGTCGCTCCCTGACCGATTGTCTCAAGTCGCAAAAGCGAGTCGCCGGACGGCGGAGCCAATCACAGTCTCGTCGGAAGTGATGCGTGCGTCGTTTACATCCGGCACTGGCGGTAGCTGGCACGGAGTTCTCCGCGAAGCTCTCTATTAATGCGTAGTCAAAGACTATCCGCTTCCTGCAATGAGCGGCATCCCTGACCTACAAGCGATCAAGACAAAAAGCTGCAGGCCTGGAACGCGATCGGCGACATTTTCGGCATGGCAGGTACAGAGCTCGACACTCGTTAGCAGCGAACAAGCGATCGCCGGTTTTCCAGTTCATTCTCTTTGAAACCATGGGATGTCATCCAAGTTAATACTTGCTAGTGAAAGAGCTCATTTAGTTCTATAACTGTAAGCGATAAAATGTCGTGCTCGCTAATACTATATAGAAGTAAAAGATCAAAAATGCGCCGATGTCGTGTTCGCGCTAACAGTGTCGCGATGTGTACGTACAATATCATGATTGAGGGAGCGCACATATAGCCGTTGTTTTACGTTCCGAAGAACCATTAAGCTCATCTGTTGTTCTGCCGGCGGCTTTGATCAGAAAACCGTTCAGCCGGCTCGGGAAGGTCTCGATTATTATCTGTTAAGCTGGTAGTGCAGCCTGGCGACTCGTCGGTCGCTCAATCAGGTGTGAACACTGGTGGTCGCCAGTCGACTTGTCGCCAGGCGTCGAGTCTCCGGCGACTGTCCCAAGATCGCAAGGTGAACGGGCCTTACAGCGACCCATCCAAGCTGTCGCCGCAGGAAACAACTATACTCCCGGTGCAAAGGCCGTAAGAGATCGCGCCTGTTCACTCTAGCCCGGCCATTGCTCTTCAAACTGCTGAACGAGGCAATGTCCACTCACACAGGGACGTTTGCTTATGTTTTCCTACGTTGCGATTATAACTAGGTCTGAGCACTTGATCTAATAACCTACCGATGAATCAATTAATGATTTAATCGCGATTAAATTTTTAACCAGTTAATCCGTTAAATTTTGGCAAAGGAAAAATTAAAAATTTAACGCTTTCACCACGCACGTGTACGAGTACACCTGTATGAAAGCAAACTTTAGGTAAAATTTTGACCTAAAGTAAACTGTAGACGCGAAATGTGTGACTCGAAAGAAGTGGAGAAGGTTATATGTGCCCCCAGCCACTTCAACGCCATGCGATTGTCCGTTTAGCGCAGCTGAACCTATAGGCCTATTACTAAATTACGCAACCATCAAGGAGAATGCAGGGAATGGTGTTCCACGCGCCGCACGTGCTGGCGTCTGCCGCAGTAACTGTCCCAACGTTGAACTGTCCTAAAGAAAAGGCCTAAAACAAATGGCATCTTGCACGCGCGTTCGTCAACGCTTTAGTTTGGTTATTTACTTCGTGGAACACCAATCCCAGCATTCTCCTTCATGCTTGGGTAATATAGCAATAGGTCCATTGATTAATTATTCGATTAAAATTGACGCCCAGTCCTAGTTATCACTTAGTCCGCAGGACATCTGTGCTTCATATGTCGCATGCAAATCTACTCTTTGAACTGGATTCCATGCCTCATTCGAACCACGAATGTCCCGTAAACTTTCAACTTTGCACGTGTTCTCGCGCAAACGAAACCATAAATGAAGCCACGCGCCCGCGCCAGTAACGGAGTATACATCTTTCCAGTAAAAGCGTACGAGGGCGCGTTCATTTGGTTCATTGCTGTGTTTGTGCCATTTGCTTCCAAGGGCCGCTCGAGACACAGGTCTCGTGCACTGGCGCATTTGACGCTACTTGCAAGACAAACGCAAACACATCGAGGGGCTTCATGCCTCTGGCCACCGCGCAAGACACGTGCCACGGGAGGGTGCTCCGCCACCATTCGTTTCCAAGAAAGGGCCGCTCATTTCAGTGCTGCGCATCCATTTGCTTCCAAGGGTCTCTCGAGACACGGGCCTCGCGCTCTGTTGTGTTTTACGCTACTTGGAAAACAAACGCAAACACATCCAGGGGCTTTAGGCAGATGTAAATCCCCTTGATAAAGGCGTTTTTATTTTTTTGGTCAAATACCGCCAATCATTGGGGTGGAAACATACCAGACACGTGCCACGAGCGGCCATTCGCTCCAAAGCGCCGCTCAATTCGGCGCTGCGCCGCCACTACCTTCCAAGGGCCGCACCAGACACGGGCCTTGTGCACTGGCGCATTTGACGCTACTTGCAAGACAAACGTAAACAGATTGAGCGGCTTTAGTAGTGTGAACATAGCATTAGCTAGAATAAACGGATGTCCACCTGCTTCGATTGTGATCACGATCATGAGCAGATTAGGGAGCGGCTTGCACGAGAAGCTGGCGCGAGAGGCACTCCGGCGCCTCGTCACTTCGTCACAAAAATGCGTCCCAATTCGGACACGCTCGCGCGTACAGAATTAGCGAAACGCGCGATATTTAATATCAACGTCATCAAAAGTTTCAAATACAAATAATTGTCATCATTGAGATCACATTGAGATCACATTCATTAACATACAATGCCAGCGTTACTGTAAAATTCTTCATTTCTGTTGCATTCAAACAGAAAATATATGTATATAAAGATACATGTAAGACGCTGGTATATTTTTTTCAACGTCAAATTATCAATAGATTGAATTAATATTGAAAAAAAATATCCAAAGCACTATAAAAAGCACTTAAAAATCTGCTACCCTCTCGCCTAACAAATTTTAAGTTTAGGTTACTGGGGCTAAAAAATAAACTTTTATTCTTTTCTTGAACATACATAATCTTCGACCTCGGCGTACTATTTCAACAATATTGAGGTGGTTATTTATAAGGTCAGATAATTGGTAATCAAGTTTAATCAAACTACCATCCAAATTATGAGTTATATTGAGCGCCCTTCTGAACACCCGTCTTGAAAAAAAAATCTGCTATTGCTTGTTTGATCATAGATCAAAATGCACAAACACGCATACTAAAAGCGCAAGGCCATGGTGCATGGTTTGCGCTTGATTGCTTTGACCGGGGAGAAAAAACGCGCTATAAGACGTTGAGCTCCGTGACATAGTGTTTTCTGACTCTGCTTGATTGGCCTCATTTACCTGTTATGTCGGCTGCGCTCTGACTTACAGCAAAATGAATTTAAACGTTTATGTCGTGCAAAAGCTCTCTCATTCACGAAATGCTGACAAGGCATGTCTTATATGTGTTCTTCATTTGATAACATTCTTCACTGATTGATTGACTATATTTTTAATTCTTGAATAGTTAAAACGATAGCTCCTGGCTTGTGAGCCTCTAACGAAATCGCTTTGCCAACCCTGCAGCGCGGAACAAAGCCAGTATCAAAGAACAAATTTTGCCCAGCGAGGCACTCTCGATCGGGTCGATGAGCTAGCTGGGCTCCGCTTCTGTGCGAACTGGGCACTGCTAGCACCACTGGCACGTTTGCTGGCATTTGTGTCAGCGGGAGCACGCGCTGAGCGCTGAACGTGCACGGGCGTGCAGCAGAAAGGAGGAAATTAAGAGCAGAGGAGGAACATCACTGTCACGAGCTTGTTTTCTGGCCACATGGATGAGTGCCGCCATCTAGTGGTTGAACTAATGGCTTGTTCAAGATGGCCGCCGTGGGACCGCCGCCTTAATTAATAAACGGGAGATCATATATCAAAATAAAAATGACCTTTCTCTACATGAAGGCTCCCTCGACGTAACGAGCGCAAGAACTTAAGTACTTCCGGTTTTGACCGGACAATCCCTTTAAGCAGACAAACACCCACAGGCGCACGCGTGGAGGCATCCCCCACTTGCGTAGACACTCAGATGAGCAAGCACACTTGCAGACGCATACATATGCACATATACATGGGAGCCGTCACTCTCGCAAACCAAAATACCCAAACACACAGGCACAAATATAAGTGTCACAAAAAACAAATGTGCGTTGCGGCTCGCCGGGAAACGACGATGACGTTGTGAAAATTCTAGCCGTCTTTACCCGAACTAAGGGGCTAGAAGGGGAACAGTGACGATCAGGCGGGCGATAGCGCTACCGGAACAGAGCGCCACATTGTCTGTATTCTGGCAGCAGCGACAAGTTGTATTCAGGGCCAGCAGAGAAGATGCTAACACAAATGGGCGGATTCGGCATTTTACCACAATCTGTACAGGTATCTCGTCCAGCGGTCAAGGTCTTTTTAACTGGAAATGTGTTATATGGCTGGCACCTAACCATATCCAGTTATGCGCCATGCAACGGAAGTCGACAGGCCTACTGCCAACCGATCACAGACGCAGCGCTCGTCTGCTCACTGAGTGGATACCATTGAAAGCCAGACACCTTCCTCGAGTGCCTTTGTGTCACTTCCGGCGGGGCTAAAACATCACGTGTTCAGACATACAGCGGCGCTCTGCCAAGCTCTGCTCCGTCAAACAGAGCGCGATCCAAGCTTCCCCAGACAAAGGACGCAAGGGAGAGCAACAGAAAAGCATAATACCCTTTAAACACGCGCCAACTTGAGCTGCCATTGCCGATCTTGTTTTACCGAGATTCCTAGCTACTAAAGCGGGCTTTGACGGAGCCCCCACAGAGGCCTGTAGGCCCGTAACTCTCAAGTTTTGAGCAGCGCTCCAGGCGAGAAAAATAGAATATTTGGCTCGCGTTTCGAACGTGCAGTCATCACTTCCCCACTACCAGTTTTTTCTACTCCGTTCCATTCTAAGTGCCAGCGTAGCAGATGCTGCAAGAGCGAGCTGCGAGCTTTCAGCGTCCCTGAACAAGCACGCGCGCACGTGCAGTGCGAGCATCTTTCAGGGGAACATGTTTCGTGATTAGCTTCAGCTCCGCTATCAGGTAAAGTTGAACATACGGGCTAACAGAAGCTATGAGAGAACGCTATGCAAATAATAAAGCTGAATGGAACGCTGAGGCCGCGAGCTGCATAATTCTTTTTTATTTTATTTTTATTTTTTTACACGTTTTGTTATCGCGCGTTTACAGATGCTGAGAGATGCTTGCATTCGAACGTGGCACGTGCCAAAATCGAACGTTACACTGCCGCCTGGATAGTGCTGCCAACATAACATGGTCGCGTCTTGCGGACGCGCTCGCGCCCCCTGCCCGAGAGCAACGCGTCTATGCTAGGGAGAAGGACACAGTAGCACCTAAAGTGGCAATAACCTGTCTTGCTGTGGCAATAATAATAGTGAAGCGATGCCACCACCGCTGGGGCACGCGTCCTCTTATCTCTGGGCAGACACGCCAAAACATCTGGTTACGCGACGCTTGTTTTTTTCATTTCTACTTTGGAACGCATGAAATGCTGTGTCTCTCGGCTCACGCCCTTAGCGTATTAGCTTTGAGCTGTGCTTCGACGGCGTTCGAAATCTTGCTCTTTCTTTTTTGCTTTCCTCGTGATCTAGCGTTCCGCACCAGAGCAGGCACGCTTCTACATGCGTAACAGTTTGAGACGCTCAAATTTGTACTACCCAAATCAAGTCCTAACAAGTCCCTTTTCGCAGCACCCCCTGGTAAACGCAGGATGCCTATGCGGAGCGCAAGTTCGTCTGCTTTTTGGGCAGGAGTTGATGGTGACGTCAGAAAGACGCCGAGCTCTGATTGGCTCTGATTGAAAGGATAGTGGGTAGGCCTCAAAGCGAGCTGCTTTGAGGTCTACCCACTATCCCTTCAATCAGAGCCAATCGAAGCTCGACGTCTTTCTGACGTCACCACATCCCCTGCAAACGAAGCAGACGAACTTGCGCTCCGCATTATTTTGTATTACCAAATTATTGGGAGACCCGCAAAATTGAAATTACAATGTATAACAGTTTAAGAGTTCAGGGGAAGCTCCTCCCTCCTCTTTCCTGTTTAGGAGAGCGAACGCTGGAGATGAGGTTGCCACCTCTCCACCGTTCGCTCTCCTAAACTGGAAGAAGTGGGAGGAGCTTCCGTTACTCTTAACCTGTCACTCACTATCGCTTCCGATTTGTAAGGCGTTGGAAGAAACTCCGTTTTTTTTTTAATGAACCATAATATACATTACGTACTATTATTTAGGTCAATGACAAAACTGCAAATGTAAAGAAGAAAATGTCGGAGTTGAAATTTTTTACAGGAAAGATTAACTCGCATGTTTTCAGACATTTCCTATGGTCCCATAAGAATGCTCACCTCTAGCAACAAGGCGTGGTGGTGTTGGGCTAGTAGGTGATACATAAGTTAAATGCTTTATGAATCAAGTCATTCACCTCTACACTTTTTTTGTAGTATAGTACATGAATATATTTTAACTATGACTCTAGTGTCAGCTGTAAGATCTGCTGAGCTTATTTCTAAAAATATAAGCTTTGGATCTATATATTGTCGTTATCTCCTAAAACTCATGGCGACAACGTTAGCATGACTTTATATAAAATATGACTTCAATATTGCCATTCAAAATGGCGTTAAGCTTCCAAACGTAATAGGCATGTAAATGTCGTAACTACAGTCAAGAGAAACCAGCAGTCGAGCATTCATTACTGCCCCGAAATGTTTAAAGGAGCCATTATATATACAGGGTGTTTCACGAAAGGTGGACAAATTCGATATTGCGAAAACTACGCGTCGCAACAAAAAAAGACTTGTGTCGTTTTGGTCCCAGGCCAGGGGCCTATTTAGTAAAATTATTAAAGTCCGGGATAATTAGATTGTTAATTAGTTTTGCGTACTTAACCAATTCTCTATTTCTGACCCCCTCGCAGTATGGCTTTCGAAAGGGGCGTTCGACTGAACTTGCCTTGCTAACCCAGAAAGAAATAATCTTGAAATCATTTGAAGAAAAGTGTACCTCTCGGTATATTTCTGAACTTTTCTAAGGCATTTGACTGCATTAATCATATCACTCTACTTCAAAAGCTTAAGTTTTACGGCTTTCGTGGGGTAACTCTTGACGTTGTGGCTATCATATTTAGAATTTCGTCAACAGTGTGTTTTCATCGACAATCAGCTTTCAGGTTTACAATCATTGACTGCCGGTGTTCCTCAGGGAAGTATACTGGGTCCCCTACTTTTCAACATATACTGTAAAACCCTTTAATTTCGCGGCCCCTATTTTTCGCGAATCGGTCACAAAGGACAGAATCGCGGCCACTAAATTTCGCGAATTCCAGATGCCTGCATTGAAATTCTTAAAGATCGAAATTTTCGCGTGCCCTTAAATTTCGCGAATTTTTCAATTCGCGAAATTCGCGAAAATTAAGGGCTCGCGAACATTAAGGGTTTTACAGTATATCAATGATATTGTCAAAATTAGTACGGAGGCAACTTATGTTATATATGCCGATGACACTAGTTTATTTTTTTTTGCTCAAGATAAGGAAAAGCTCGCGCATGTCGCAAATCATACTATTGACTCGCTTCACAAATTGAGCTCTGTAAATTCACTCCATATTAACACTTCCAAAACTAAGGCAGTGCTTTTAAACCGAAGAATAAGTCTATGTTTTCGACTACAACCTTGTTCTTGGGCCCTCCATCATTGAAATAGTACCTAGTACTAAAACCCTAGGCGTAATTTTTCAGGAAAATCTGTCATGGGATTTTCACATTGAAGGTCTCATTCGCAAGATTTCGAAGGCCGTTGGCATTCTTAACAGGTTTCGCTTCGACCTCCCAGTAAAAATTAAACTCCTTTTATACAACTCTCTATTTTCTTCACATCTAAATTATTGTCATCTGGTTTGGGGAACCACAACATTAACCAATATAAACAATCTTCATGTCTCTCAGAAAAAGGCCATACGGAGTATCGTCAATGCCCCATATGATTCTCATACACAGCCCCTTTTAAGACTCTGCATATCATTCCAGTTACCAACCTGTATGACTACACAATAATTTTAAGATACACAGCGGGCATTAAACTGAACAATCCTTTATTTCAAGAGATCGCTGGTCTAGCTAGAAGTATAAATTTTTATTCTACTCGTAATGAGGATGTCTGGAAGGTACCATACAGCAGAACAAACTATGGAACGCAGATGTTGAGACACCACCTCCCATCAATATTGAACAATCTAAGGAGCAACAACTTCACCATAGAAACACTAACACCTCGTGCCATCAAAAATATGTTTTTGTAGCTCACTTATTTTTGTATAGTGCCTTATGATATCAGTGTTCTTTTTCCCGGTTACAAGTGTCTACATGTTTTTTGTTTTTTTCTTACTCGTCTTCCTGCTATATAATTATCGATTTTGTTTACATTTTCTTACAATTTGCTTATCCGCCTCTGCCAAGAAAACGGGGGTGGGGCCCAGTCAAGCCAACATGTGTTGGCTTTTTGCCCATGCCCCTGTCGTCTGTACATATAGACGAAATAAACTGATTCTGATTCTGATTCTAATATTGTGTTTAAGGGCATGGTTTCAATTAGAAAATTGCTCAGCATCATCAAAAAACACTAAATCAAGAAATTGCAGAACGATAGAAGGCTACGCGCAGCATTTTACCGCTTTCCGAAAAACCGCAGAAATTCGACGGGTTTTTTAAGTTTCGGTTTGCTATCGGAGCGCATCTCGACCCCGACGGCACCGCGCCCCCGTGGAGAAGTAGTGCAACCAACCTCTGCTGCGCTGTCATCGCGCGACGCAGCAGGTTGCTGGTTACTCCTCCACAGGGGCGCAGTACCGTCGAGGTCGAGATGCGCTCTGATAGCAAACCGAAACTAAAGCCCGTCGAATTTGTGCGGTTTTTCAGAAAGCGGTAAAATGCTGCGCGTACCTTCTATCGTTCTGCAATTTGTTGATTTAGTGTTTTTCGATGATGCTGAGCAATTTTCTAATTGAAACCATGCCCTTAAACACAATATTAAAAAAGTGAATTACGTAAAAATAATTAACAATCTAATTATCCCGGACTTCAATAATTTTCCTAAATAGGCCCCTGGCCCACGACCAAAACGACACAAGTCTTTTTTTTGTTGTGGCACGTAGTTTTCGCAATATCGAATTTGCCCACCTTTCGTGAAACACCCTGTTTATATATACAGTAATGTCTCGCTAAAGGAGCTGTGCAACGATTTTAACGTTGAAAGAATTGGCGTTTTCTACTTTTGACATTGTTCACCTTGTCACAAAGGACAGAAAACACACCTCCTTCCTTCGAAATGTTGCGATTCCGCCGCGTAATCGCGAGGCAAAAATTAGAATATTCCTCGACCTGCAGCCGCTAGCGGCGGCCATGAGAAACACGCGGCATGACGTCAATGGGGAATCTTGTAGAAAGATAGCAAGTTGTGCGAATACCTGCTCGATAAAAGGTAACTTTTCTATAAATCTTGTCGTTCCAACATAAATATAAATGCGTCAAAAACCTGGTATCATCGACAAAACTTTTATTATACGGAGTTTCAGTGGCGCCATCTATCCTAGGTCCACAAAACCGTCAGCAGCGGAACAGCCGCTAGAAGCCGGAGGGGAGGGGGACAGGGCCGGACGGGCCGGACGGGTATGGCCGGACCCGGATGAGACTTTCCTCCTTTCTTGGCTGCGCCCGCCAGCACGTGGTCACGCGGTCGCGAGCGGATGAGTTCTCGCCGCTCACTGATGGCTCTAAAGAGAGAGCTTCACCGGAACCCCGCGCCTTCCCCATTGACGTCACAGCGCACGTGACTCGGAAGTTAGTGAAGGAGTTGAGAGGCGCCGAAAACCTCAATCTTTGTCCATTTTTAAAATAAAACTAGGACATGCAGGCGAAAGCGGTTTTTTGTTCTTTACTTCAGAAAGGTCGAGACACCAACTCCCACATTAGTTAAGCAAAGCACTGAAACTGTTGCACAGCTCCTTTAAGTCCGAGCGCAGCCGACGCGGTAGAGCTGATGTTACCAATCAGGCAGCGTCAAAAGGACACCAACATGATGTTCGTGTTCTATCATCGCTGAACCAATCATAAACAACAAAAGCCCATGATTGCGTTTTTAGGTGTTATTATTATATGTAGGCATGTGTATATATATATATATATATATATATATATATATATATATAATGCAGTCCGCGAGATGGTTGAAAAATCACAATGCAGAGAAGTTAAAAAACAAAAACAAAAACAATGAATAAAATGTGATAATAGGTCGACCAGAACGCTTGCCGTTCCCCTCGTCCTCTTACTGTTGCTACGGTTTTCTTTTTCTGCATGTGGTATAGTTATTTATGAATAACTTCTTTACGCATAAATCTACGTGTAAGGAAATTAGCTTTAATGCGAATAGCATTCTTTGGCTACTTCACGCACTTTTCGTCTATGTATCTATCTGGCTATCTAACCTCTTACGCCGCGGGTCGATAAATAAATAAAAAAGACCGGCGCCGGCTGGGATTCGAACCGTTGACCCTTTGATCAGCAGGCAGACGCGCTAACCACAGGAGCTATGAAGGCAGTCATTCAACGCATTCTAAACGGTTGTTTATATCTTTACCATAGGACGCGCTTTACAGCGCTGTCAACAGCTACTGGTGCGCGCGCGTTCCATGCACGAGGGCTCATTCCGCTTCGTGAGGCTGAGCACGGCCGCTAGCTCACCCTCTCCCGCGCCGGGAGAGGGTGATGTAGCGGCTGTGCTCAGCCTCACGAGAGCGGAATGAGCCCTCGTGCATGGAACGCGCGCGCACCGGTAGCTGTGACAGCGCTGTAAAGCGCGTCCTATGGTAAAGATATAAACAACCGTTTAGAGTACCGTTGGTTGAGACTAGCTGAGACGCCAGAAAGTCTGGTCGGTACCATTTTGAGTGTTTGTGCGTATGGCGCGTGCTTTGCTCGCCTTCCTAAGTGACACAAACGCACGTGCTGGGCTGCGGAGATCGTGCGCAGGGCTGTGAAAGTGTCAACAAATTTAGAATCGCCTCAAGAGTGGGCTGGCGTATCTAGAGTGTGCCGGCCACCTGACGAACGCGCATAACTCCGCACCGTTTGATGCTATTCGCATTAACGTAGATAATCATTCCCAAAGGATGGGTTCTGCTGATTTTTTCTTACAGATACTATGCATAACAAATCTATAGATACCAGTCGTTATTCGTAAAATGATGCGTAACAAAACGTGTCATATCCTTACGCTTAGTAAGTGGAACATCTTTTAAAGTGTAGCTGTAGAAGGTTTGGGTCAACCTCAACGTATTTGAGATTAGAACACCGGTTTCGTCTTGCTCCTCAGTCTGAGGCCTCAAGTGCACGTTGTTAGCAAATAAGGTAACCTGAGTTCTTTTATTTACGAAATATAGCTTTCAACGGTAGTACGCCCCCATGTTCATCGTATGCATTGCTCTCTGGGTAACTACTCTAGAACAATAACTTGGCAAGTAAAAGTAAATACAAAAAGCGTTTCTTTTTTGCTTTTCGAAGCACGCTTTGGCGACGTCAGCCATGGGGCAATGTCAACAATTCCCAGAATTTCAAAAAGAATCGAGCGCGAATTCGTTAAAAAAGTACGATCCACTGGGCAAAAATAAGAGCAGTGCCAAATCTCCCCGGCATTTCAGTCACGGAGAATGTCGAGTTGGCTCTATTCAACTCCGAATCGTTTGATGTTTCGCGACTTCCGAAAATTGCGGCGACCTTTCGACAGTTCGGGTATTTGATGTCACCGTGCCCGTTATTAGCGAAGATGGCTGAGCTCTTTCACGGAAAGGCGGGCATTTGTTTTACTTATTTCGAAGTTGCCATGACCACCCCGAAACCAGCAAGTTGTTATCAGCGTCATATTATTACCCCTAAAAAAGTAGCGATAGCGTAGCTATACATTTTATTGTTACACTGTAGATTGCATTAAAAAATAAAGGGTATCATTTATTATATACAGGGACATAAAAAATGAAAGCCGTTTACTCCCTGTAACGCCGAATTAGAGCGCAGCTCTTGAGGAGGAGGAGGGGAGGGTACGGAGAGGAGGCTATGCCCCTCCTCCTCTCCTGCTCGGCTCTCATTTAGGGGAAAATGTTCCGCTAAATTTAGCCAAGAAAATTTTTCGCTAGATTTAGCGGGGAATCTTTTTCGCTAGATTTAGCATGGAAATTTTTCCGCTAGATTGTGCGGGAAATTTTTTCCGCTACATTTAGCGGGGAATTTTTCAGCTAGATTTAGCGGGAAACTTTTCCGCTAAATATAGCGGGAAATTTTTTCGCTAGATTTAGCGGGAAAATTTACCCATAATGCACCGCGCGGTTACGCTGACGCCGCTCAAGCCGGAAACGGGCACCTAAGAGCTGCGCTCTAAAGAGCGGTGCCTATAGCCAGCCGGCAAAAGCCAGGCGGCGCCAGCAGACTGAGAGCCCACGGTTATATTTTGTCTTGTTGTAACTTGGTAAAGGGCACGGTGGAAGAAACACATTTAGGTGATAACTCTGGCTGCTCTTCCCGCGGGGAGCGAGGGACCAGATCTTGTTCGGAGCTAGCCTCGAACCAGGAGTAGTTAGTTCCGTGCCGCCGCGGAGGGCGCTGTGGTGTGAGGTCCCTCCTCGGCGGCCACGGTGTCGGCGGCGTAGCGTGCTCGCCTTTTTCGCGGTGGGGTGGTGTGGTGGTGGTGGGTGGCCAGTGGCTGGCCTCGTGTTTGTGCTTTAATGCTGTGAAGAAGAAGAGAATATAGATTTACGGACTCTGGCGACTTGGTGGCGGCGTGGCGGCGGTAAAGTGCAACAAGAAGCGGTGAGTGAGAGAATGCCGCACTACCGCTGGGAGAAGCAACCACAGCGGTCGGTTTGGGAGGGACCCCATGCTTGGGCGCCATCTATCCCCGTGCGAGTGAAGCGCGCTCGGTGCGCCAAATATAATGTGGCCGCCGCGTCGGAGGGAGAGTCATCCCTTAAATGTGTTTCTTCCACCGTGGGCACAACAAGAAGCGGTGAGCGAGGGAATGCGGGACCCCCGCTCGGAGAAACAACCGGAGCGGTCGGTTTGGGAGGGATCCCATACTTGGGCGCCATTTATCCTCGTGCGAGTGAAGCGCTCAGTGCACCGAACATAATTTGGTCGCCGCGTCAGACAGAGAGTTATCACTAAAATGCGTTTCTTCCACCTTGGCAAAGGGTGAACGATAAGCCCACATTGCTTGCCGACGGCTTCGATATGCGCTACGTATACGAGTGCAACGCACACGTATTGGGGCATGACGCAGGGAAAAGCCGCATACTTCTTCGCAGTAAACGTTCACTTCGGTGATACGTAGTCACGTTCGGATTGGCCCACCAGGCCGTAGCTGCCACCGTACTTGCATGTCATGCGATCACGGCTTCCTGGCTTACCCAGCATTTCTTGGTTCAGACACTAGGCTAAGCGGCGCCACGAGAATAATAGCTCACTTTTGAACAGTGCAGCCACCACGCGCAGGCATACCCAATGTTTCTTGCTTCAGTCGCTAGATAGCGCCAAACCAAACAGCATTGCAAGTTGCCTACACTCGTTTTTAACTAAAGAAAAAAAAACTTTTTTTGCGCATTGTATGTATGTTGCGTGAAGTATAGTTGTGCAATATTTGGTTGTAGGAGGAGGAAGCGATACTTTAGGCGTTTGAAATGTGTACGTCTTGATAAGATAACATATATATAATGTAAAATGTCCCTACACATATCGTAATTCTTTACTTAAAGGGGAAAATTAGTAATGCTCCGCGAGAAGCCGGACTTGTTTTATTACGGCTCTTGAAAACAAGTATAGATTAAAAAAAAAATAAAACTATAGAACTATAGATTAAAATGAAAAACAAAAACAAAACAAACAAAAAACGTGGTAGACTGCATTTCCTTTACGTCCGATCTTTGTGAGATGAAATAACGGCTATTTATTTTTAACACCTGCCCGCGATTGCAGTTGTTTTCGCGCAGTACACATCTCGTTAAAATTTCAATTCCACGCCGGATCGCACGCAGGGAGAAGAACCCTCGCTTTTGTCATGCCGTGGCAAAGACAGTGGTAGCACAGAATGTGACGTGTTAGTGAACCTAGTCGGCAGAAGTAGACGGAAGAAGATTAGTGAGTGCACCGCGGCACGGGAAGAGGAATCCGATGATGCCGTGAGACTGCGGCTTTCCCTGAAGGGTGTCATCCGCTCGGTGGTTGAAGACAGGGGAGCACACCTCGAAGGCTACGTGCGGTGCACGGCTGGCCTCGCAGCCCTGTGTGCCGTGCACGGTATCTTGGTTTAAAACAGGGCGACAAGACAAAGAAAAAGTGAAGACGAGAGAGCGCTATCAACGAGAAGTTTATTTCCACCGCTCTCAGTATATACCGGGTGACATTTTTTTATTCGAAACAGACTTTAAAAAAAGGCGTCTTTACTGCAACTTGAATGCCGTCTTCTCTACATGTGTCTTGAGCTCGGCGTACATTCGACGGACGAACAACCGTCGCAGCCTGGTGTGCAATTATCTAGAATTCGTTAATTAAACTTTTATTATTGAAAATAAACATGTGGCTATAGTTAGAAATTTACCGAGGGCAATTTTGAAACCACTAAACCAGTAATTTTCAGAATGACTTTGAGCGCACGAGAGGCGCAGTAGTGCGCTACAGTTACCACTCGTGCAGCAGCAACGAGGCAAGCGGTGCGATAAAGCGCCAGCGCGATTTTTCCGTCTCTCATCAAAGCCCCAGCCCTGTACCTTTAGCGCATTACAACGCTTCCCACGAGCTCAAAGTATTTCTAAAATGATTGATATAGTGGTTTTGGATAACGCTCAGCAAGTTTATAATTGAAACCATACGTCTAATTTCACTAATTAAAAGTTAGTTAACAAATCTTGCCTAATTACTCACCAGACTGTGACGGTTCTCTCCTCGAATGTCCGCCGAGCTCAAGAAACGTATAGTGAAGACGGCATTCACGTAGCAGTAAAGACGCCTTTTTTAGGCGCGAAGCTCCTTAGGGTCTAGCCTTGTCCGACCGGCGTCCGTGCTCACATCGATTGCCATCCCATCTGTCTTCTTAAAAAAAAACAAAAAAATGTTTGCGCAGTCGGCAGGATTCGAACTTGTGCGGGGAGATCCCAATGGATTTATAGTCCATCGCCTTAAGCCACTCGGCCACGACTGCGGGACGAGTAGGGGACTCTGAGATGTGGTAGTAACTCAAGAGCTGGGGATGTCATGGATGAAACGTTGCATGTAGGCGCTCAACGTCCATACAGAAGAGGGCGCTGCGGTCAAATGCGTATATAATCGCGTTAAACTTTGCATGCATTGGCTCAACGTTTATGAGGGCGCTGCGGTCAAATGCTCAAATGCGTATATAACCACGTTCCATACCACACATTCTCTTTCTGACATGGAGGAAAACGAACGAAAAGCTCGGCATGCTGCGGCTCAGCGTCTACGCAGACAAGCACCACCAAAGCTTCGCCCCAATCAACATCATTCACCACGTGGAGATACGGTCATTTAAAAAAAAAAAGAAATTTGTTTCCAATAAAAAATATTCCCCGGTATACAGATGGGCAACAGCCAAATAAACAGAATGAAAAAGAATAAGAAAACATACAGTCTCAGCATTTACACATTTCATCATTGGACAGACCAACAGACGGCGTGCTGACACATTTGTCTTTGAGTTTTTTTTTTCGTAAGCTTCTATTATGTCTCGAGTTATTTTGTGACCGTTACTTTTGAGCATTTTTTTTTGGTACTCGGGGTGCATTTACAGTCTCAGCATGCCCTTTGCTGGACGGTAACCGCGTGAGCGCTCCGTTGCTGTTCTACGTAAAGTCCCTAGATAAGAGCTTTCTTACAAGTAGCGGCATTCTTTGAAGCGCCGACTGCGTGACGGTGCAGGTTTTAGGAAGCGAATGGCGGCGCGCAGCAGAAGTGGGAACTGTTAGCCGCCATTTTGTTCCATCAGAATGTGGTTTGTCATTTGAATTGGTTGTCGTTACTTGTAAAAGAACTATCGAGGGACTTTAATTCTACGTGTGGGTGCCATCTTCTGCGGTGTTAATGTGAATCCGACCTTCTCAGAGCCTGCAGCAGCGTGAGACGCAGCAGACCCTAGATTACAGAGAGTTTCCGACTGCTCGGTTGGGGTCACGAGCTGCGAGCAGGTGGCAAGAGCGTTGATCGTCTGCAAGTCTCCCCGCCTTTCCGCCTGCCTTCCTACTCGCCACGCGATTACGGGGCGCATGCGCACAAGCGACCAATCTCTGCAGGAGGTGTTCGCCATTCCACTGCAGGTGCTCTCCCCACTGGTATGAAATGGACCCTCTGTGTTCAATCTTCGACTCTCTACAGCACCGAGCTGACCCCTGGCGCCAGCTCGCGGCAAAGGAGAACAAAACATTCGGACTATCTCAACCCGTTATGGCAAAGGGAACGCTCCGTCTCATGAACACCGTGCAGTACAGCCAATGCTACAGGGGAGAGCGTATGCCAACCTGTTCAAGAGGAGGGTAAGGCGGAACGGCAGAGAAGGGCTGGGATTCCCCCATTCCTCCTTTCTCTCCTACTGAACAGCTCGGGATACACTCTCTCCCCTGTAGCCTTGGCTGTACAGCACGGCTTCAGTGAGATACTGCACAGCATAATGCAGTGTAGGCTTTTTTTCTTCTCTGCTTTTCTGTCGCTCTCTCTCTCTCTCTCGCGCGCGCGCCGTTTCTATGGGGAAGTCTGGAGCGCGTTCGTTTGATGTAAGTTGACGGAGCAGAGTGCCGTTGTATGTCTGAACACGCGATGGTTTTAGCCCCTCCGGGAGTGACACGGAGGCACTCGAGGAAGGGGTTAGGCTGGCACTGGTATCCAATCAGTGAACAAGCGAGCGCTGCGTCTGTGATCGGCTGGCAGTCGGCCTGTTGACTTCGTTGCATGGCGTCTAACCGGATATGGTTAGGTGCCAGCCATATAACAAATTATGTCTTAAGTTATGTCTTAAACCAAGAATTGGCGAATAAAAGGACACAAATCGTTACAATACTCGTCCTCGCAGGAGAAACTAAAACATGTTTCGCTCCGTGTAGTCACCGCCGACGCATTTATTTTTCTCTGTTTTTTATACGAAGTGTTTTCGACATTCGTCTTCTGCTCCCCCTGTTTCGCCTTCCCATCATGATTACAGTGCCCTAAAGCGATACTCCCTACATAACAAGGTCGCAGTGGTTAATGTGAAACGCCAGCTAGTGGAGGCCGGGTGAGCCCCATGTTGGCGTCTGATAGATGGCGGAGAAAATCCAGCAGTATACGGCCTTGTTATCCAGAAGGTTGTGCCTAAAGTAGGAGACCTGTTACAAACACTGAACACTTTGCTGAGGCTCTTGGCGTGGATGCGCGGCGTACAAAGCGACAATGACGCCACCTGTCTTGGCTGCTAGCAAATAAAGATTCAATTTTGATATGGCGCAAGTCAGCGCATGCAGAGCGGCCCAGAGGAGCGTTGCACGCAGTCTTTTTCACGCTGGACAAGCAGGTACCAAATCATTATCACGCAAGTTTTTTTTATGGTATCTGATTGCCGGGAAGCTTGAGGCTCGACAACGAGCTGTCATGTCCCAAATAGGGTATAAGTCGAGTATTCTGTGTTCTTAGGTGTATACGGGTACAAAGTTAAAATGGGCGACACGATGATGGCGGCAACATGAATGCCGTCTGAGCCTGCATAATGATACTGGCAAGAGTGCATTTCCGAATACCTCTATACCGAGCTGCCGATTCATGGACTTACGGTAACGTTTGCCACCTAAATAACAGTTTACTTTGTAGATATGTAGATCATTATCCGTGGGTGCCAACTACAAATTCGTTTTGCGCCGTAAATATAGCTCTGAATTTTTTTTCTTCGTTGTAAATTTGTTTTATAGCATTCTTTTTTTCATCTAGGCTTTTTAAAAAAAGATGCTTTTACCCCTTTGCATTTGTCCTTTAAGCGCGCGCCTTGCGATCACAGTATCACCCGAGCGCGCGCCTAAAAGCATGCTTCAAAGGCTCCGGTAGTGAGGTACGCCGAACACGGTCTGCTAAAGGTCCCTATTTTTGAAAGACGATGGTGATTCATTACGGTGAGGCTTAACAATCCAATCAAGCAGACACGGAAAAGTGACAACAGGTGAGCGGCGTTTGGCAACTTCCTGTTTCTTAGAAAATTGTGTTTAGTTGTTGACAAAAGACGACGGTAATCTGCAGGCCTGTCTAAGCATGTTGCTGAAAACAACAGTCTAGAGGTTTCGGAACCATGCTTGCTCAGGCTTGCGGCTCATTGTCGTCGTTTATCGAACAGTGAAGCAAAATTTCCTAAGGAACTTGAAGTTGCGAAACGTCGCTCGCCCATTGGCGAGAGTGGAGGACTGGCCATGTCATCCATCAAAGCAACCTGCCGCTCTTAATTGTATCGAAATGTTTCCTTCTTTTTTTTTAAACGCCCGAGAAATGTGCTTTTTCTTGTGGCTCCAAGTTTACGCGTCTGGTTGCCAACGTACTGTCGGTGGTTCGATCCTCGCTGCGCCCTGTGTTAAATCACGCTTGTCACAATTAATTATGCTTGATCATAATTAATTACGACTAAGTATGCCTGCTTATACATTGTCTGCGATGAGCTGTGTATGTTTTATGTTGTCTTGAACTGTGTGTGATGCTTTGTGCTACACTTATGCGTAACGCTTGTCGTAGGAAATCCGGCCCTTGAACACATTTTATGTTAAAAAAATCAGCAGAACCCATCCTTTGGGAATGATTATCTACGTTAATGCGAATAGCATCAAACGGTGCGGAGTTATGCGCGTTCGTCAGGTGGCCGGCACACTCTAGATACGCCAGCCCACTCTTGAGGCGATTCTAAATTTGTTGACACTTTCACAGCCCTGCGCACGATCTCCGCAGCCCAGCACGTGCGTTTGTGTCACTTAGGAAGGCGAGCAAAGCACGCGCCATACGCACAAACACTCAAAATGGTACCGACCAGACTTTCTGGCGTCTCAGCTAGTCTCAACCAACGGTACTCTAACCGGTTGTTTATATCTTTACCATAGGACGCGCTTTACAGCGCTGTCACAGCTACCGGTGCGCGCGCGTTCCATGCACGAGGGCTCATTCCGCTCTCGTGAGGCTGAGCACGGCCGCTACATCACCCTCTCCCGAGCGCGGGAGAGGGTGAGCGCGCTCGGGAGAGGGTGAGGGAGATGGAACGCGCGCGCACCGGTAGCTGTGACAGCGCTGTAAAGCGCGTCCTATGGTAAAGATATAAACAACCGTTTAGAGTGCGTTGAATGACTGCCTTCATAGCTCAATAAAGAAAAAAAAACAACTGCCTTCATAGCTCTGTGGTTAGCGCGTCTGCCTGCTGATCAAAGGGTCAACGGTTCGAATCCCAGCCGGCGCCGGTCTTTTTTATTTATTTATCGACCCGCGGCGTAAGAGGTTGGATAGCCAGATAGATAGATAGATAGATAGATAGATAGATACATAGACGAAAAGTGCGTGAAGTATCCAAAGAATGCTATTCGCATTAATAGAACGTTAGACTACTTAGGTCGCATAGCTGTTTTTTTTTTTGTGAAGCACTGCAGCACACAAGAGAAATTCATTGAGGTGTCTTCCTATCCTCGTCGTAGAAGTGTCATCACCAAGGGTGACACGAAAATGACAGGCCGCCACTGACAAGAAACGCCACGAAAAATGCCAAAATTGTTCTCTCTGTGGCTTCGCAATTTGATCATTTTTCTTGGCTCGCACGATATAAAGTATACAAGATACACAATAAAACATTGACTTTGCGTCCTTCTTAAAATCGAATGGGGCACATTACCTTCCTTCTCTGGTTATTTTGTATTTTTATAAAACAATTGCAACAAAAATTTACAGAAAAAAAAGTATTTCTGTAATATCCGTTATTGCATGGGCGCAGCTCACGCAAAGACGACAAAGTGAATCATCGTCCGAGCAGTTAGAGAAAAACCATACAACGCTTACGAACGAGAACCAGATGTGATATAAGCGGCAAACCGGTCCGCGCCTCGGGCCGGTTTCATTTCATCTCCACCCACGTCCGAACACGAAATCTCTTTCTCCGCTAACAAAAGACAGTCGCCGTCCCTCGCTGCGCACCCGCTGAGCTACCGACAAATCGACAACTCGCTCAAATAGAAGCGAGAACAAATAAAATGAACAAGCAAACCAGACCCACATTCGCACACATCTAAACGACACTGAAGCGGGTGCAGAAACACCCTATGAGCTGCCTGAGCATCAACAAAGATGACGTTTACTTGGGGCAGAAAATATATAAAAAAAATGGGCGAGAGAGGGTGTTTTACTTCTTTTGCACTCGTAGCAGAACGTCCCCACCTATCATTTGTCTCCCCACCTCAAAGGCCTCTTGAAGCCCGTACAAGGTTGCCGACTCAAACGAGAGTACCGGGCGAACTAACAGTAAACGCTAACACACTAGTTCTAGCCATGTCCAAAACCGCTGTCTAAAAACAAAACACATAATGCAAAACAAACACACAGAAAAGCAAAAAAAAAAAAAACGAACGAGACAGCAAACCAGCAGAACCCACCCGCGGACCCTATAACGTCGCCGACACAAACGAGAGAGCACCGCGCTCTTGGACTAACAGTAAACAATAGTTCCAGCCGCGTCCAAACTCCGCTGTCGAGACGGAAGCAAAGAAGACAAACAAAGGAAACAAACAAACAGACAGAACTGGTGCAGACCACAGCAAGACACACGACTGATAACAAGGACATCGGAACGGACAGCAACAGCGGACGTGGCCCGACAGAGCGGACACGAAACACCGGCGCGGTTCGTTACTCGAGAGAGCAAACGCGTGGCGAGGCAATGTCTCGCTAGAAATGCTCTTGTAGCGATGTCCGCGGCGGAGCACCTCAGCGGGGCGTCGTCGTAGGAGTGCAAGTGCGGCGTTCAAGCTGGAAAGGACATCGAGTCTCCATCGGACCAGGGGTCGACCGATCTGAGTTGTGATGCTCGCACCGGCGTTCCTTACAGTTCGTTGCGCTTTGATTGAGAGTGCACCGACGAAAGCGAACGCGACTGCCTTGACTCGTGCGCGTGGGCTTCGGGATCGAGGCGGGAGCGGCGGAGGGGAGGGATTGCTCGTTCTCTATGCGTTCCCTTACGAGTTGTGTTTTCTTAAGGTTTCGTTCGTTTTTGCGTGGGTGCCCTGTCGTCTCGCGCCGGCTCGGCGCAAATATTGAACAAGAAAGAAACATATATATTTATAAATCTAGTTTAGATTGATCAACGGTGGAAAAGGCAAAAAAAAAAGGTTGTTCGTCGGTAAAGAAGAAAAAAATGTACAGGGTGTTCATTTTACAGCGAAGCTCTTTATGGCTAGGGTTCTGTGGATTTTTCGTGTAGGTAACGAAAAACACTACGCCCGTACCGCCGCACGCGCACGCTTTCCCCGTATAAAAGATTCGAAGTAAATAACCAAAATAAAGCGTTGACGAACGCGCGTGCGAGATACAATTTGTTCTAGGTTTCTGCTTTAGAAAAGTTACTGCTGCTAAGCCAGCACGTGCGGCGCGTGGAACACCAATTCCTGCATTCTCCTTGATGCTTGGGTAATAGAGCGAATGGTCTATTTCACTTCTCTCGTCGCAGAGCAACGCGCCTATGAAGAGCAACAGCGGGAACGGCAACGAGAACGCCAGCGGCAGCGGCGGTCGGCACGTGTGTGTGCTTACCGTTCGTCACGATGACCACCGATCAATACAGTATACATTTGTTCGTACCTTTGTTCAGTATTCTGGGTCACATCTGTGTTGTGTGCTAAACAGCTTCGCAGGTCATTCATTTTCATAGTGTTGAATGGCTCCAAGTTTTTTGGCTTTACATACTTGTTTAAAAAGAAGCCGTGAAAGCTGCACTAATGCTGTTTGTGCCGGTAAGCTACGCGGCCAGAGGGACGTAATATAAGAAGCTAACGGTCAGGATAAGTCGTCTAATTTACTAAAATATGATGATAACTTTTTAATTATTGAAAATAAACGTATGATTTCATTTAAAAACTTGCTTAACGTCATTGAAAACCACTTCATCAGTCAAGTTTCAGAAATACTAAGAATACGTGGGAAGCAGAGTGGACGGTTAAAGTTACTACTAGATTTTAAGCCATCGCGGGTTCACCGGTAATGGGCTCGCAGACATTCCAGCGAAATAATGACAATTTGTAGAATCTATAATTACTGCTCAAGAGCAGATGTTTTGTTTAATTCACAGAGCAGGTGTTTCGTCTAATCCAGAATTAGTAACACTCCTCTGCAGTTTGTGTATTCTTATAAATATCTTGGTGCAAACATTACTTCTAACTTGTCATGGAAAGCTCATACTGATCACATTATCGCCAATACTAATTCCATGCTTGGATATTTAAAAAGAAACTTCTCTTCAGCACCTATGTCCTTCAAAACAACTTTTATACAAAGCTCTAGTTTTCTCAAAGCTCGAGTATGCCGCAGCAATCTGGGATCCCGGTCAAACAAAGCTCATGAATAACATCGAAGCCATGCAAAATCGTGCACTACGTTTCATTTTTTTGCAACTACCATCGCACGGCAAGTGTCTCATCAATGAAAACAACTATATTTCTGTCTCTTCTCTCACTACGTCGAAAAATATCACGCCTATGCCTGTTTTACAAAATTTACCATTCTAACTCCTCACTGAAGGACAGGCTATTCGTCAGCCCATCTTTTATTTCACCGCGCGTCGATCATCACTTTAAATTCGGCATACCTCACTGCAAAACCTCAGCATCTATTGACTCCTTCATTCCTCGAACATCCTCTGATTGGAACCACCTTCCCGCATCTTTAGTAAGCCTACCATCCATTGATTTTATTTAGAGCTGCATTAGCTCATCACTTTTGCTAATACATATTAGGCTGAATCTCTTTTTTACACGTAGAAGTGCATTGTTTACCGTTGGTTTTTTTGTGTCTGTTCTTGTCCAGTCCCCTCTGTAGTGCACTTTGGGTCCTGAGGGTATCAAAACAAATAAATAAAAAATAAACTACAAAAGGCTTTATGACATCAGAACCCCGACTCCAGTTTCGGGTACCGCGAGGACTAAACGGACGCACTCAAACCACACTCCACCGCAAACGCCTTCATATCGAGTACATCGAGGAGTTCCCTCACCGAATCGGCAGGACATCATCACCACTCTTCCAAACGTGCTCATAGGTAGAAGACGAGCATCATCTCATGTGCGAGTGCACAATCCATGATGAGAAACGGGCTACCATGGTTCAAGCAGCAAATGTGTCCGGACAACCATCATCCCTTTAACGGCTCCTCGGCCCTTGGCAAACCTGCCAAGAATCTTGGATGGCCACCAATGCACTGACTACATTTTTAAAGGCAACAAGGCTACACAGGACACTGGGAAGATGGAAAGAAAAAGAGACAGGTGGGCATAGCTTATGCACTTTTATTTGTCTCTGTTTCCTCTCAGGACGCGTATGTTTAGACTCATTTTTATGGGACCGGATATTGGGAGACCTGGAGTTCAAATCCCGGCTTTGCAAAAGATTTTGTAATTCGGTAGCTTCGCAGACTTTGTTTCATTCGATCTAGCACGATTCATTTATCTGCATATTTTCGATTATTTAATTCTATTTTTGAGTGCTTATTTGTGTTGCTTTTTTATTCTTGTCGCTACATATGCGTTTTTTTATTAATTTTTACCTTGCCCATCACGAAGTAGCAAGCGAGGATCATTCAACTCCGTTAACCTCTTCGTTCCTTTAATAAACCAATTTTTGTTTTCATTTACCGTGCAACAAAATTCGCAAAAACAAATTTCTTTTTGCGTGTTAGGGCTAACAGTTTGACCGTTGGCTAGACAAAATCGGGATTTTTACAAAGACGTCTAACCCTACCGTGTGACCCCGAGCACCGTCGCAGTCGAACAACACTTGAGCTTTCGGTAGAAGCAGCGTCGAGTGCTACTTGGACGATCGGCAGGGACGCCGTAAGGAGGCACTCTCAGTGCAGAAGAATAAATAAACGTCGGATGCTTCTATTTACGATCACTCCTCTCCACGACCGACTTGAAAGACAGCACAAAAGCACAAATAGAAGCTGAACATTCCTGGGCCTACTCCAAAGCTTACAAAAAAAAAAGAAAGAAAGAAAGAAAAAGAACCTTAAATTCTAGAGAAAAAAAAAGTCGCATATTTTTATATTGCTTAGTATTTGAAAAGAGGCTCGGGATATCGACTGTTTCTTTTTTTCCCTTGCTGTGCTTTTTGTGCGTGTTGTTCTTTTCACTCCAGCAAAAGTACTCTCGCGTCAAATATCTTGTCGTTCTCATTTTGTTTGCCGTTGTTTGTGTGCGGTTCTGAAAGAAAAAAGAACAGAAAGGAACAAACAAAAAAGAAACGATCGCAAACAAGCACCTTATGAATTTGGAGAACGGACATTCAATTAATTAGAGGGTAAAAACAAAAACAAAAAGAAAACTAACGATAGCGCATTTTATGAGAACGATTGACTATGTTCGCTTGGAGATTAAGAAATGAGCATCACACGAACGAACACTGCAAGTAACGCCGTATAGACCCTTTTCTGGAATGGTCCATAGACCATTCTCAAATAGACCTTCTGGCCGGTATCATTTTGAGTGTTCTTGTGAATGGCGATCACTTCCTTCGCTTTTCGAAGCAATGAACTCGCTCGTGCTGGGCTGTGGATTTGCGAACATCGGAACGGTGTATGCTAGGGGACAACGTAAATAGACCGATCTCACCGGCCAGGTTGGGTACGCCACCGCTTCCGCAATGCATCCAGGAACTTTAGTCTTTCTGCACGTGTCGTAACCTCGCTGTAGCTTTGCGGGTGCAAGGCACAAGATGTCTCAGGCACTGCCGCCTGTCTCCCGTGAACTAAAGGCTTCATGCATGAGCGAACCATAACCTCCTCTATACTGACAAAGCCTGGCAGATCGCCACGAGACGCGGCCGCCGAAAGTGAAAAGGTAAAGCGGCAGACAAGAGGCTAGAGTTCCTGTACAGGCTCCCTACGGGAGCCAGAATTTCGCGTTTGATTACGCGTGCCGCGTGCCGCCCTCGCCGCTATTCGCCGAGATACGATCACGTGAGGAGCCGAATGAAGTGTCGTGCAGCAAATAGTTGCACGCGCCCCGACAGTACCAGTCGCCGGCCATATGAGCTCCCCCGGCCGAACGCCGACCGGAGCAGCGAAAATCCCGCATGCGGCGCGTCGAGCGTTGCCGCGTTCTGGGAGCCGGGCTATCGGGACCATACCATTCTGTTATCAAAGGGGTGGACGCAGGAAGTTTAATAGCATTCCGCGTTTTGGAACGTGAATCTGAAGCACGGCCGATTACAATCCCGCTTCCGGTTGTAGGTAAACGCAGACGGCTTATCGAAATTCTTCACTGCACAATATCTCTGACGTGTTATATGCTACTTTTTATTTGCAAAACCGGTTTGTCATTTTAGATATTTCCTACCCGAAGAGTAATCCTACGCACAAGCTTTCTTACAATCTTTCTTAAACCTAGACTAGACAATGACAAGCGATTTTGAATAATTTATTTCATCTATAAGGATATGCTATAGATAGCAAAAAAAAAGATTTGTGTCGAGGCAGAATAAAGATTCAGGCACATTTCATGAACGCGTTTTATCGAGGAGACTCTATTGTTCTGCGCTCAGTAGCGTGTTGCTACGCCAAGGGTAATTCTCTACACGATGACTTCGCAGATGGCTTCCTGGTCGGCCACTCCTCGCTTGCCGAGGGATCATTGTTGTCAAGCCTAATATCATATCAAACATTTTTTTTTTCATTTGTAAGCATCGATCGAACACTGCTGCTTTATCTACGCCTAAAGCAAGCTCCAGTTTATCAGCAGCTATGACATAATCTCTGAACACTTGGGGCCAACACCCGAAAACGGCGATTCTAATCGGCCATGTTTTTTGTTATTTACACTTCTAAAGGCTGGAATCCCGATAAAAGTTATGCGTCCACCCCTTTGATAACGGAATGGTATGGTCCCAATAGCCCGGCTCCCAAAACGCGGCAACGCACGACGCGCCGCCTGCGGGATTTTCGCTGATCCGGTCGGCGTTCGGCCGGGGAGCTCATATGGCCGGCGACTGTACGTTCCCCTGCTTTTGAGCGCGCCGCGCGCCTCGAACGAGCGGCGCCGCTATTCGCCGAATTCAGTCACGTGAGGAGCGGGATCAACATGCCATGCAGGAAAGCCGGCGCTCCGGGTGTGAAAGCATAGAGAAATATAGTACTACGTAAAGAGCGGACACTTCCATAGGCCCCAGCGGCCCAATTCAGCGTCAGCGAGCGCACCCAGCGGCCAGTATAGTCCCTAGTTGAGTGTTGAATGGATGGATACACGCAGTAACCGCTGGCCAGATGAATGAATGAATGGATTCAAGGCGAATTCTGGCATATTTTTGTATCGGGCAGTAGCACGCGCCCTCTAGTTTAACGAGTCAGTGTTATTGTAACTAGCATGGTTTTTGTTTAAAATAGAATTGTTTTATAAGCATACCTTAATTGTACTGCAGAAGAAAAGTCATCCAGCGCTACATATAATTCAAACTGACCGCACACCGAAAAGGATATTTTCACATTTGTGCTAACTCTCTTGAAGGGACGACATGGGACTACACCAGGGATTGACACACAAAAGTATTTATTTTTGTAACTATGACAAGCAAAACAAACATCAACTCTGAAGGCAAGGAGTGATGTATGTTATTTATACATTACAAAAATAACGACACACATGCAAAATGTATGAATAACGCGTCAACAGTTGTACACTGGAAAAAAAGTACTGTATCACAGCGAGACTTACAGCGACAAATGCAATATGATGGAGGGCATTTAAAAAAATTACCGTCCAAGTTCCATGAAAGGCGCTTGCACATATGACCATGTGCTGAAAGGCGCTTGCACATATGACTGGCCCAGTGGCTTCTAAATCCAGTGACCGAATGCAAATGTCCGTCAACAAAGAAACTACAGTCACAATACTTCTTACATATACCGTATACCATGACCGCAACGGAAGAATGACTTGAAACCCGCACGAGACAACAAGCCGCAGAACCAACTCAACCCACACAACGAGGCAAGAGACACAGACCAAGCAGCCGAAGTATCCGCCCTCCGTTTGCCCTCCGTCGAGTCCACGACTGCGAAGCCAACCGTCGTGCCGCAGCCATAGCCACAGCCGTTGAAGTCGCTTTTGAAAGTTTTCAAAGTTCGTAATAATTTTAGAAGTTTACTCTATACAATGAAGTTATTTATTAATATTATATATCTGACAAAAGTTCAAAATAAGTGGCACTGTTGCGCCTACTAACGGCCAGTAGAGTCCCTAACTCCTGGGCCGCGAAACGGCTTGAGTGGCCACTCTTTACGTAGTACTATATTTCTCTATGGTGAAAGCGCAACTCTGGCTCCCGTAGGGGCCTATACAGGAACTCTACAAGAGGCAAGTGACGGGCGCCCCGCTGTGGCGACGCGCCGAAACACACTTGTTCCGAGCGATGGAATGTCCACTCGTAATTCTCGCGCTCCTCGGGCCACCGCTTCCTTTCTCGTCGGTTTTGAAAACCATGTTTTGGGTCCTCGCCGCTGCAAAAGCTGTGCGCTGAATACCGGACTCCCCGACAAATGCTTTGTTCTACCAGATCCTCGCGTCCAAATCTGCGACCGGGCATGGCTCCGTCATTGAACTGCCAGGCTTTCTGTGTATAGAGGAGGCTATGGCCGAACGTTTTGTGAGATCGGTCTGTGGTGTTATGTGTTTACACAGCGGGAAGCTCAGTGGTCGTCTGGTGCCTCCACTGTAGATAAGAAATTTAGCCAGTGCAGTACCACTACAAACCGGGATCTTTAACGTGAATATGACACACGACCACACGCCAGTACGATGCTCATCCAGATCGGAACGAGCAAGGCTGAGGATAGACCTTATTCGAGTTCCTCGATATGCTCCCCCTAAAGGGGAGCAGAGTTGCGCATTTGCTTTCCCCGAGCCTCCACGCCCTCCGAGATTGATCACGTGAGGAGCGAACCATCCAACGCCGTGCGGGAAAGCCACCACTACGGTCGCTCCGCCGACATTGCACGCGCCCATGCGTACGTTGCCCTGCTTCCGCCTCCTTGTTCTCCTTTTTTGTTCTTCATGCGCGGCGGCGCTGTTGGCTGGAATTCAGTCACGTGACCAGCAAAGCATCCAGGGATGTGCAGGAAAGCCGGTGCTACGGCCACTCTCCCGAGGCTAAATGCGCAACTCTGCTACCGTAGGTAGCTATATTACAGGAACTCTAGAACTTGTCAGAGCCGTGTATGAACCTTATCTATAATTAGAGCCTCGACTCGGCGCCCGCACGCACTGTCGAGCCTCCGCATCATCTTTGAGGCTTCAGCAACGTCCCCGCTTTGTTTGCAAAGCGCTCTGCGCGCTTGTTCTTACGATGTTGCTTTTCCAAATGTGGTGGTGGTATTGGATACTTGTAAATAAATTATATACGCGAGCTTGGTTCACACAATAGACCGATCTCATCAGCTAAAACTGCGTTCTCCCTTAAGCTGAAACTAGAAGCTCCGCCTTCAGCTCGAGCTCGCTGGCTTCCGCAGTGCTTTGGTTGCGCATGCTTGCGCGTTCACTACTTGTGTTGGCAAGGGCAAAAAGCTCGCGCTGGAGGCGGAGCTTCTAGTCTCTGCTTAAGGGTGAATGGAGCATAGTTTAATAAAGGCAAGGGTGCAGGCGAGCTTTGTTGTCTAGTTGTCTACGCCACCACTGTAGACATGCATTATGGGAACTGCTGTGTTTCTGCTCTGCTCGCACAGACCCCCTGCCTAGCGGTCTGTGCGAGCAAGAACGAGACGGCGCGAACTACCTCATGCACAGGCGCGTACCCCTTGTTACCCTTGTGAACATTAGATTTGACGGCGTCACGCCTACGTGGAACGCAGGGAGATCAATCTATTGCGCTGGCGTCGTTCAGAATGACCTAAACAACGCCGGAAATATAATCACCGAAAAAACTGTTCTCCGCACAACGTGGCAGAGCAATGCTAAAGTAGCCTCGTGAAACATCCATGAACCGTAGTTGTCCCGATGTCGTTTTCGTTGCTGTTGCTTTGGTTATTGTGAACGCCACCAGAAACAACTTTAACCAGCCAATTATACAGCAGTGGGAGCTTCAGGAGTTTCATATATTAAGAAATTTGGTACAGCCCGCGGTGAAGGCAGGCAGCAAGGGCGTTACTATTTGCCACTCGGATAGTCCCAGTACATTGCGGCAAATATTAAAAGAATAGGGAGTTTTCTAAAATCGTTTTCAAAGGCCCGCTACCGCTACGGGGGCACGCTTCAGAGCATGCATTGAATGGCAGCGCGAGCTCCCGCTACAAATAGCGTGGCCTGAAAGCACGATCTACTAAAACTCTCTATTATACTTCATCTCAGCTTAGCACGGACTAACTGAGAAGGCTGTGCAAGCGTGAGCGGCTAGCTTCGACTGCCTTGACTGGAGCACTCGCTGCACGAGCGCTCGTGCAGTCGCCGAGGCTTCATCCAAAGCAACTAGCTCGGGCTTTTGGCACGCGCGGCTAACAATAGTCCATGCTAAGGTGAGACGAAGTATAGCTTAAGATCTTCAGATTGAAAACAACACCAACAATCGGTCGGTCTCTTGTGTCAGGTCGGTCTCCTATTTCTTCGTAGGTTGCACAGCGAGGAACGGCAGTAGTGCGGCGGCATCACTTTCCCATAACAGCACTTCGCTTGTAACCTCAAACATGGGTCGCCCTGTTTGGGGCTACGGAAGAAGGTTGGCGCAATATTGAACAGATGCCGCGCGAATCTGAATGAGGTTAGGGTCCCTAAATGTCTGTCTCAACGTGATGCCCTCCTTTCTTGCATTGAGTGGACCAACAATAGAGCAACTAAATGAGTCGCGCTTAGAGTATCGGCACTCTGTTCCCCGACATTGTTGTGGGCGCCGCCATTTGGTGCTTGTGCAGAGCAGACGCAAGTGCCGATCCTCATGATTCCAAAGTGCGACTTCCTCGGCATTAGATTCGGTGTTCATGTGCTGAAAGCTTATGTTCAAAGCTCATGTGATATTTCTTTGCTCTGTCGAGAACTGTTTAAACATTTGTGGAGGACGAAAAGGCGTTTCCTGTGACTTCAGATAAAACTTCCAGATAACTGGCAATCCTGATCTTAAGCCACAACATGACCGAGTGTCGTTCCTCCGAAGCGTAGCTTACTTAGTGGCACTAGGCCAGCCTGTGGCGCGCTGGCGCACTCGGTGAGTGACTTCGTGCGGTTAAATGTTGTCTATGCTTTTAGCCAAGGTTACGCGCTCGAGCTGAGTCACACCTGATCGCGCGCGCTTCAAAATACATTAAAAAAAAACAATTGAACGGAAAAATGGTTTAGGTGTCACTACTCAGCAACGTTACCACTCAATCAAAAGCGTGTGAGTGTATACTGAAGGCACTCTAAACAAGGTCCTCCCTTAGTTCTGCAGCCCGAGCTTTCGATCCACTCGCTCCGAGGCTGCAGTAGCAAACAGACTAGGCCAGAAATTCCCCATCCTTCCCCCCTCCCTTCCTCCTCCCTCCTCCTTCCTTCCTTCTCCCTCCTCCTCCTCCTCCTCTCCCCCGCCCGGGGAAAAGGCTACGAAGGCAATGAAGGCAAAGAAAACCTGTGGGTGGGCGCGCACGTTGAGCGCTGATTAAAACTATGCACGAGCGCTTTTCACTTCTGAGATAAGTAGGGCGAGAGGAAATATACGATGTTGTGACGAGTTTCGCAGATTGCCGCCGAGAGTTTGTGCACACGAATAGCACTTGCCACGGGCCCTGGCGCCACGCTAGAAGTAAAGCGTGGGCTAAAAGCGGTGCAAAGATACAACGAGACGCGAGGCAACGCGCGCTCGCGTAATACAAGGTTCGTTGTCCATTGCGCGGAATAGACGCGGAGGACCCTCGCGGTTTTGCATTGTTTTCAGGCCGCAAGAGTCAAAGCCGCCAGGCACGACGCCAAACTCGCTTGCAAAAGAAGGCCGGTGCCTCCGACTGATTATGCCGTCGTTTCGCAAGCCAAAGCGCCTGCCCACTTGCCGAGCGAGATGCCCCGGCGCTTGTTCGGTGGAGGCAATTACCGGAGCATGGAGTCGGCGGATTC
>JAZHYW010036229.1:0-61895 GCA_037355805.1 Ixodes ricinus
AAAGGACACCACACACATAGACTCTCTAACACAGCTATGGGTTTTATCGTCGTCGTCTTTGTCTTCCCCTCCAGTCTTTCAACGACTTTTTCCGCGCGACATTTCAAACTGATGTTGTGCACAAATCTGTTCCGAATCGATTGTCGGTTGATCCAAAATAAAATAAAGGCAATCATTAAATAATGTCCCGATGGTACACATTGTCCTATAACACTCCGGTGTAGAGTTTGGTAGAATCCACCGATCCAGTCACGTGGCACATTGTTCGAACACCACACATCTTATACCGCGAGGCAAAATTCACACGTCAAGGAACCTTTTTTCAATATCAGAAAAAACAACCGATGCGTTGCTTATACAGTTTTTTGAATTATTAATTTGTAATGTTTCGAGAATAAGTCTTTTCTTGTCATTTCTTTCAAATTCTAACACGGTACTTTTCTTCCATTCTGGTACACATCCGCTACATTGATCTATATGCTTTGCGACCTCTGAGTTTGGAGCATTGTTTTTTACATTATTTTTATGTTCATTTAGCCTTATGTTTAAACATCTTCCAGTCTGCCCAATATAGTTGAGACCGCAAGTCATAGGAATCGAATAAACTACTCCTGATTTGCATGGGACTGTCATCTCTTTGTGGGTTATTTGGCAAGTTCCGTTTTCTCTTTTATAAAAGGTGTTAACCTTGACAACCTAATGTCATTCCTGTACACAGTTGAAACTCCAAACTTTTGGGCCATCGCTTTGATGTTATGCGATACGCCATGATAGAACGGCAACACCACTCTTCTCGAACTTCCGTCGGCAACCTTTTTAGCTTCTTTCTTTCCTTTAGATAGTGACCTCATCACCTCATTTATGATGTCATCATTAAATCCGGCATCTAACAACCGATGAAGTGTTGTTGTTGTTGCCTTTTCAATCTGGTGTATGCACGTTTTCGCAATTGCGTTTTTTAGCAACGATGTTACAATGCCGCGCTTTATGGCTTTCGGATGACAACTTTTGAATGGAAGTAGGGGCTTTTGGCTTTTTTCTTCCCGTACCTCCAGCACATTGTATCTTCTGCAATAACCAGATCTAAAAATTGCAGCTCGTTTTTTGTCGCTCGTTCCGATGTAAAGGTCAATTCAGGACAGGAGTCGACTAGGTGTCTTTTTGTGACCTCCCATTCTTTTTCGTCTTTTGTGCAAATAAGAATATCGTCAACATAACGCGTTATATATACGTTGTCTTTTCCTTTTTGTTCCATGATCGCTGCTCCCACACAGTCTAAAACGTTTAAATAAACTTCAGACAAAATGGGAGCGATCTTGGAACCAATACATATTCCGTCCTTTTGCGTCATGAGGTTTCTTCTTGTTTGAGCACATTGCATGTCAGGTATTTTTGGAGCAGAAATAGAAAATCCTCAATCGCAATCCCTGCTCTGGATTGAAACCCAACCAAATCTAATTCAAGCATATTCCTGAACCTGTTAAAAAGTATCGTTTTGTTAATCGAATAATATAGATCTTTTATGTCCAGCGACCCAATGTATCGTTTTGTGCCATGAAACTTTCCGATCTGCTCTAGTACTTCTTCGGAGTTTTTGATAGATAAAGATGTTTCAATACGTACATGGGCTAGACATTTCTGCAAGAAGAGGAAATTACATTTTGCCAGGAACCAATCTCGTTAAGCACTACCCTTAACGGGTAGTTCACTTTGTAGTCTTTTACGAGAAACTTCTTCGTGCACGTATCTTGCCTAACGCTACTGATCTGTCTAGCTAACTTATTTAGGTCACATGCCTGTAGCCGGTTTACTATTTCTTTTTTCACTCGTTTTAGATCTGTTGAGCAGGGTTTGAACAGTGCCTTCATCGCCTCATTTACCCTACAACTGAACTCGTCCTTAGATAGTACAGCAAACTTCCCTGATCTTGTCTCGTTCCTGTCAACAGAACGACCTCCAGCACTACTCTCAAGCTGTATGCACTGTCTAACGCATTTGCAAGCTGGGCCAACGACTAGCAAGTTCTCAGGCACACTTGTCTCTCGTCGGGCTGTCGCTCCGAAAAAGATACACCGAGACGTTAGACCTGGGCATGTTTATAGAACAAAGCGCCACTTGGTCCCGAAAGAAGAAGGTGCTCAAGATATACAGGCAGAAGCTCATGGACGACACCAACTTCATCGAAAATGCATGCCATCAGATCTGGACAAACACATCAGGATCGGAATATCGGAAAACACCAGAGTACGAAAGTTGGGTGAGCCTGAAACATCAAAACTTCAGAGGGCTGTGGAGAATTTCAAGGAACCGTTTATTGGATGGGTTGAGGAGATCTATAGAGAAAACAAAGAAACAACGGATCGAAGGGCTCTTTAACCCATCTAAGCTCATCTTGACGCAAAAAACCGAAACATTGTTAGAATGCGGCCCAAAGTTCTGTGCCAATATCAAACCATCCCGGTGTGACGTCTTAGCAGATGTGCGTGCGGTTAGCTCCAGGATACCAACAGAAAGTGACAGATACGCATTTGTAGACCAAACCTTGAAACGATTAGATGGAGTTATAGACCAATCGTTCCAGTTAACGCACAGAAATTTGAAACGACTCAACCATGTCAACAGTGAAATTGAGAGTGTTGGAGGCGTTCTTTTGCAAACGGACAAATCAGGGAAGTTTGCTGTACTATCTAAGGACGAGTTCAGTTGTAGGGTAAATGAGGCGATGAAGGCACTGTTCAAACCCTGCTCAACAGATCTAAAACGAGTGAAAAAAGAAATAGTAAACCGGCTACAGGCATGTGACCTAAATAAGTTAGCTAGACAGATCAGTAGCGTTAGGCAAGATACGTGCACGAAGAAGTTTCTCGTAAAAGACCACAAAGTGAACTACCCGTTAAGGGTAGTGCTTAACGAGATTGGTTCCTGGCAAAATGTAATTTCCTCTTTCTTGCAGAAATGTCTAGCCCATGTACGTATTGAAACATCTTTATCTATCAAAAACTCCGAAGAAGTACTAGAGCAGATCGGAAAGTTTCATGGCACAAAACGATACATTGGGTCGCTGGACATAAAAGATCTATATTATTCGATTAACAAAACGATACTTTTTAACAGGTTCAGGAATATGCTTGAATTAGATTTGGTTGGGTTTCAATCCAGAGCAGGGATTGCGATTGAGGATTTTCTATTTCTGCTCCAAAAATACCTGACATGCAATGTGCTCAAACAAGAAGAAACCCTCATGACGCAAAAGGACGGAATATGTATTGGTTCCAAGATCGCTCCCATTTTGTCTGAAGTTTATTTAAACGTTTTAGACTGTGTGGGAGCAGCGATCATGGAACAAAAAGGAAAAGACAACGTATATATAACGCGTTATGTTGACGATATTCTTATTTGCACAAAAGACGAAAAAGAATGGGAGGTCACAAAAAGACACCTAGTCGACTCCTGTCCTGAATTGACCTTTACATCGGAACGAGCGACAAAAAACGAGCTGCAATTTTTAGATCTGGTTATTGCAGAAGATACAATGTGCTGGAGGTACGGGAAGAAAAAAAGCCAAAAGCCCCTACTTCCATTCAAAAGTTGTCATCCGAAAGCCATAAAGCGCGGCATTGTAACATCGTTGCTAAAAAACGCAATTGCGAAAACGTGCATACACCAGATTGAAAAGGCAACAACAACAACACTTCATCGGTTGTTAGATGCCGGATTTAATGATGACATCATAAATGAGGTGATGAGGTCACTATCTAAAGGAAAGAAAGAAGCTAAAAAGGTTGCCGACGGAAGTTCGAGAAGAGTGGTGTTGCCGTTCTATCATGGCGTATCGCATAACATCAAAGCGATGGCCCAAAAGTTTGGAGTTTCAACTGTGTACAGGAATGACATTAGGTTGTCAAGGTTAACACCTTTTATAAAAGAGAAAAACGGAACTTGCCAAATAACCCACAAAGAGATGACAGTCCCATGCAAATCAGGAGTAGTTTATTCGATTCCTATGACTTGCGGTCTCAACTATATTGGGCAGACTGGAAGATGTTTAAACATAAGGCTAAATGAACATAAAAATAATGTAAAAAACAATGCTCCAAACTCAGAGGTCGCAAAGCATATAGATCAATGTAGCGGATGTGTACCAGAATGGAAGAAAAGTACCGTGTTAGAATTTGAAAGAAATGACAAGAAAAGACTTATTCTCGAAACATTACAAATTAATAATTCAAAAAACTGTATAAGCAACGCATCGGTTGTTTTTTCTGATATTGAAAAAAGGTTCCTTGACGTGTGAATTTTGCCTCGCGGTATAAGATGTGTGGTGTTCGAACAATGTGCCACGTGACTGGATCGGTGGATTCTACCAAACTCTACACCGGAGTGTTATAGGACAATGTGTACCATCGGGACATTATTTAATGATTGCCTTTATTTTATTTTGGATCAACCGACAATCGATTCGGAACAGATTTGTGCACAACATCAGTTTGAAATGTCGCGCGGAAAAAGTCGTTGAAAGACTGGAGGGGAAGACAAAGACGACGACGATAAAACCCATAGCTGTGTTAGAGAGTCTATGTGTGTGGTGTCCTTTTTATGTGCCTCACTCTCAGGAAGTTAAATGGCGTTATACCCGCACCAGCTGGCTGCCACCATCTATACCGTCTCGAAAATGAAAAGAGGTTAGTTTCGGTTTCGCTCCAGAATTGAAACGCGCATCCTTGCGTAAATATTACGCTAAACACTGTTCTTGTTTTCAGGGTAGAGAGGTGACCTGCGCTCCTAACACCCTAGCTTCCTCGTATTACCAGAAATAATTTGTGTCGCTCAGTGAAGCCAGCACACTAGACAGGCTCAACAGCGGCACGCATCTCCGACCCTCACTAAAACCGCCATTTTGGAAAATGAGTGGGGCCACCTATAGTTAGTTGGAGTCGCGAATATATACTAATATGTTTATAGTTACAAAGGCTGCGCATGCACTCGGGCACACATCCCTCTCAGTCCGTTCGCATAAGCTTGTAAAAAAACATACTTCAGCATTATATAATGCTATCAAAGTGTAGCCGACACAGTCAGGACCTCTCTTCCTGACAAAGTATATGCCTATGCTGTGTTTGTTTTCTTTCATGTGTCCATCTTTTTGGGGGCTTTTAATCATGGTTTTAAATTGGCCCTTCTGTTTTAATAACTTAAAAATACCACACTCTATTTTGTTTTTCTCTTACCGTTAATGCACACTCCAGGGTGGAGACACCAAGAACAGCCAAAGTAGCCATTATACTGCATGACGTTTTGCATGGCGGCCCTTGCTGGAGCATCAGCTACACAACTGATGCAGTAGACCTGTAAAGAAACGTTTATGTGAATATTACCTATGACCTATGTGCTTTAACAAGCTGCAGCACAGTTTTGTGATTGCTGTCTGCATAACACAGGAACAAGACTGCAGCTCGGGACATTACTTGTTTTCTCATACAAATTTGCAACAAATCTTCTGGTGGAACAGGCGATGTGAAAACTTGTCAGCATGAATATAAAATAATAACAGCACAGGAGCAATGTGAATGTGTGTAGAGGGCCAACTGCCTAGCTGCATGACTAGGAGCTCCTGAAGGTATGCACACATATTATTTCCACATAAGAAGGTTAAGATGTCCCAACACCATTGTGCATTGCTACACGAAGTTGTTCATCAAGCATGTAGTGAGGAAAACTTACCTTGGAATTCACTGTTGAGCTCCCGGTGCTCCAGGTGATCCCTTGTTGCGCTAGATGTGCCATCTGAGTTGAAAAGGCTTGTAGAAGCAGGGTCATGTTGGGGTGCTTTGAGCCGTACCACAACAACGGCAGTACTGGAGAGCGCCAGCGCAAACACGGCGGGAGTTCATTCAGCGTCAGCTGGATGGGCCAGATGGCGTAGTTGGCCGACTTAAAGATGGGGCTTCCATCGGCGTTCATCGACATTGTTAAGTCATGCGTCCCACAACCGAGCTTCGCACGCTGGCTTCGGTAAAAATCGCCGTCAGTCACGTCGGATTTCACCGTAGACCTCGGAGCGTCCCCGGCTGCGAGTGATGCCGCTAGCTGCTCTCGAACGGTTTCATCCGCCAGGATTGATGCCAACTGCGTTTCCAACGGCAGACCCACGAAGTAGCTACCTGTGGACATAAGGTCCTTGCCGAGATAGCGCTCCGCGCATGGCGAGCAGGTAAACCAGATGTCCCTTTCTTTCAGGCTGCCTGCTGTTTTTCCCAGGTGCGTCTCACACTTTGGGCAGTAAAAGTGAAAGGAAACTTCGTCTGCAGAAGCGCCTGCGAACTGTCGAAACAAATATTTGGACTCTGGGAGGTTGTTGGTTCCCAGCAACTTGTTCTGAAGCTTGAGAAGCTTTTCGATGGCCGTCCATGAAAGGCCTTCTTCGATCGCGTAGTCCATGATCAGGACAAGTGCTTCTCCAACAGTAAAAGATGTGCCATTGCCCAGCGGCGTTACGAATTCGACAAAGGGTCGATCTGCACGATGCTCAGAGCCTAGAGCACTTTCTGCTGTGGCTGGATCACCTTCACCTTCGGAGCTAAGGTATTCGTCTTCTGCACTAGCGTCTTCTTCTGCATCACTTGCGCAGTCCTGCACTCCTGGAGAAAGCGGAGTCGGTTGAGGTTCCGCTGAAGGAGACGGCGCGGTACTAGTAGCAGCTGGCGTTTGCGACCTAGCAACTTTAAGCCTGTGCACCGTCGACTTCGGCATACGCTCACAGGCTGCAGCATCAGGCTCCATATACTGCCGGTACCGCTTCCGAACATTGTGTTTGTTCGCAGAGAGCATAACTTCAGCGTTATTGCTCTCGGACAGAGGTAATAGTCCCAGTAATAAGGTTTTGAATGGAGCTGCAATTGCTATGGCCACGGTACAAAGAAAAGCCACGCTAGCCACGCGAAGATAAACACAACCTGGATACGGATGGATTATTGACTCTTGCTGACATATCTTCTTGACCTAAATTGTCTATCTGACCCTCAATTTGAAAAAAAAAATAATACTTGAAAACAAATTCGGTCAAAAGATGGTTACAGTTCCTAAATGCTGTCAAGTAATTAAAAACTTTAAAACGCAATCCGAGGACAATTTGGCGGTTGTTGAACGTTGACTGCGTTGGCCACCATGACATCGGCAACTGATAGGCCTAAAAGTATGCAGGTCGTGCTACGCTGCAGCTAACGGTGTCAACGATTCAGCCACAACCGCGAAAGGTCGATTCCTCGCTCAATAATGTTTGCGCTCGTTCGATTCCCGAACGAGTTCGCCGACAAAGTGTACGTAGTACCGGTGCGGAACGTCAAGGACTTCGATCCGTCCGGTGACGCGGATTTCGACGCGAAGACTTTGTACCAAGTCTTCTGGGATGATCCAGACAAGGAGAACACCGGGTTTTACTCGGCACAGATTTTAATGATGGCGGGTACGTATCTGCTAGGCTTTTTATGTAAAGCTATACTTTGTTTCATACTCAGCGTGCAACGCTGTCAAAGCTACTGGCGCGAGCGCATGGCCTCATCTATGGTTTTGTTTGCGCGAGAGCGCGTGCAAATGACCAACGAGTCCAAGCCCCATGCTCGCGCCAGTAGCTTTGACAGCGTGGCACACTAAGTATGAAACAGAGTATAGGACATACGTGCGATGAAGCCTAACAATTTTTTTTTTTATACAGTAACCGAGGAAGAGCTCGAGAAGAAGCGGACGGCTAAACGAATCCGCAAGACAAAATTATATGCCTCCGAGGTCGAGGCCGCAGAGGACGTCGACGATCTTGTGTCCTCGCAGGCAAACACGCGGAAAGATCGTCGGGTGAGCTGTGTTGCGGATATAAATATCGATGTGTAACAGGCAGATGTCTGCAGGTGCTTGTCTGCTAATAGAGCTTGAAATTTGAACAGATCTTCAAGTTTTCAATTCGTATTCTATACTCTTATATTGCTCTTGTTTCCAGGAAAAAAACGCACATAAAGAAAAAAGCAGATGGCAAGGAGTAATGCATATGATGATATTCTAAGGGAGCAGCTAAAAAGCTGTAAAAGAAAAAACAACGAGGCGACCGCCGGAAACCCTTGCGTAGCAGTAAGTTTTACCGAATGGTCGCATGAGATTATTTTTTTTTGTTACTGCAGTTGTACATTTAATTCAACAAATTCTCCATAGGTACAAAAGAAGTTGCGACGAGAGCTTGCTACCTCAGACAGTGGCACGGACGACAGCATGGTGGCTGTGCCGTCGTCACAGCTTCAACGAGATAGGCAGGACACCAAGCACTGGCGTCGCCTGTACAAGCAGAAGTGTGACGAAAACGAGAAGCTGAACGCCATAATCAGAACCATGCAAAGCACCATGGATGGGAGGCTTGCCTCAAGTAAGCATTATTTTCGTGATATCTCGGCTTCCTACCCCGTTCACCATATATGAACACAGTATTTTTTTCCTTACACTAGTTGCTATTGCGCTTTCTGGCCTTTCAGGATGCACATGCTATAGGGCAAAGGAAAGGTGGAAAAGCCCTGGCCTGTTTGTTACGTGAACTGTCCCCACTATAACACTGAAAAAGAGTGATGTGCTAAAAAGCTTATTTTTTTCTCACATTTTAGTGCAGCAGCTTCTTGAGAAACAAGCTCAGCAGCCGCAATATCTTCAACCCAGCCATGAAGGTTAGTTACATTGATTCTTCCATGAAGGTATGCATTCGATGCTCCTCACTTTAAGTGGCTCCTCGCAGAGCGTTTGTAGTTTCCTTTTTCTGTACTGCATTAAGATGTCTGCATGTCCGTCCAACTTTAGTTAATTAGGGATTATCAAAATGCACACACCTTTCGAAACAAATGGAAGGCTGTTCTCTGTGGAGAACCATATCTTGTAAGAACTACTTATGTATAGTGCAAGAACTGTGTGCCAAGCTGGCTTTTCAAAGGTGGGTGCAAGTACCAGGGACACAAAGCTATAAAAAAAATTGTCTAGCAATACTATCATTGGTCATTTTCTTCAACTGTCGATATCAACTATCAATAGCATTTGATCATTATTTTTGATGTGCAAGATGTTTTTGTGCTAAATTAACTTAATTCGGAACTGCAGAGTGATTACCGTAGCCTTGCTGTTTTAGATGCAAAATACGTTACATAGTGCAACATAGATATCTAAAGTTGGCACTGGCAAAAATGCTACCTCCTGCGAGTTTCTATTGAAAAACATCTGAATGAAGTCTGCTTTAAGTGCGAGTCTTTACTCGGACGTCTTTGCTCACAATAATTTTTAGACATACTGTCTACAAATCAGGATGACTGGACGGGCAGTCACCTGGTATTCATTGAAATTTCTTGGGCATTTCGGGACGGACTATCTTTTCTTGGTTATGGCTGACTTTTAACATTTTTTCTGCTTACTTTGCCACTGGTTTTGCTGTGTATGTCTCATGAGATTGGAACTTTTTGTCTCTTATTATGCTGTTACTTTGATCTAGTTCTACGATCATTTAGAATAAGGCTATAGAGAGTATTCACTGGCTGCGATTGCTGTGCGCGTTTTGGTAAATCAGCTTATCTCCGCGTAAGCTCCTTAGCTTTGCTGGTGCAAGATTTTGCGGCCGAAAGTCACTGTCCGCACGGAATTCTAAAGAGATGACCACAGTGATGGGGGCATGTGACGTCATCATGTTAATACCCCCATACACATTTTCCTGTGCTTCAGATCACACTGCAGCTTCCTGCAGCTTCGAGGCAGAGGAAAGGGCCTCAGAGGAAGTGCTAACTTTTGGTAAGGTTCATTGCTTGCTTTACTGACATTATAGGAAATTTTTTTCTTTATGAACTGTCAGAAAAACAAACAAAATTGTCACTTTGTGGAGGTAAAGCAGATTTAACAAACAGTTTCACATCTCCTTCTAGCAGTGGCCCTGATGATTGCGTCGATGGATGCCGCTTCTAATGTCTACCTTGTTTGGTTCATGGTGATTGATTTGAGGCCACTCTTGTAGCTTTGTTTCTTCATGGCTAAGAAAACCTCACTTATTTATCAGGTGCTGCTGAGGCACCCGCTCCCACTGAGGCGCCCACTCCCACTGAGGCACCCGCTCCCACTCCCAAGGCCAAGGCAGCTTCTGCCAGTGGAAGCAGCCGGAGGTGGCACCCACCAACTGAGGGTAATGTTCCGTGACATCTACACTATAAATGAGTGACGTAATGAAACTGAAAACAAACAAAAAATTTCAAATATTTTTCTTTGTAGTGCTCTCAAGATGATAGTTGTGCTATCTCCAGTACAACTTTTTTTTGTTTTGTAGAGTGGTTTGCTAGGCCGAATTGCCACACTTGTATTTTCTGTTTTGGTCCTAATTCATACCTGAAAATATGTATTAGCTGATTCAGATCAAATCACTCAACATCCGGTGATACCTTGTTTTGTTCGTTTTTACTTTTCCTCAGTTCTGGGTTAACCATCAATGTCATTTACAAGGTGGACACCTTTAAATTGTTTCGTACTGCTGAAAATCATCATGAGGCAAAAATAATTACTCCTATGTAAATGTTTCTCTGTGCAGTTGCTGACTACAGTGGTCAGAAGAGTGCTGCACCATTCTCGATGTTGGAAAATGGCAGGGTAAGTATGAAGGTGGCTTTCTGGTCCTCTTCTAAATGTTTACCCACACATTTGACTAATTTTTCAGTTCCACCTGAAAGGAGGCGCCACCATCTCCGCTGAGCAGTGGAAAGGAATTTCCGAGAACTCAAGGGCAGCAAAAGCTGCTAAAGACACGGCACATGCTCTTTGGGGAGCCGAGAAGCTGGTTGACAGGACCTTTGGAGGGAGAAAGGCCCCGAAGGACCGAAAAAATTCAAGTGCCACGGCGCGGAAGGAGCTCACACCTGAAAAGGTCACCCTAGTGTTCGGTAAGCACGTAATTAGGTTGCTCTCACTGTCCAACCTAACATTGAATTTCTTTTTTATGCTACTTTGCAGAAACAGTGGCACATTGGGGGAAGATAAAGAATGTTGACGTCACGGACACCGTCCACAACATGGGCACTATCCTTTCCGAAAAAATTCAAGATACAAGGAAGGGCTTCAGGCGCAGGGGCCTGTTTTAGGCGCAGGGGCCTGCATTAGATTTCGAATAAACAGTTACTTTCTTGTAACAACATGATCTGTTGCCATACTCAATGTTGTCCATAAGGCTGTACGGTGAACAGGCACCTTTTTGGACTGTAAGTGTGCTTCCCTGCAACCACTTTGGAAGTGGTCCCACTTCAAAGCGGTCCCACTTCAAAGTGGTCCCACTCCCTAAAGTGGTCCCACTTCCTAAAGTGGTCCCACTTTAAAGTGGTCCCACTTCAAAGTGGTCCCAGTTCCAAATACCACTTTGAAGTGGGACCACCCCTGAATTTTTACCTGGGTTATTACTAAGTAAGGTGATATTCTACAAGATAATTGTATCGGTGTCGCTTTTGTGCGTTTACTGGCAATTTTAGAGCGACTTCTAGCAGAAGTGGCGTGACAACGAAAGTTGGGTGGTGGGGTCACGAACCTCGCAACGAGAGTTTCGGTTTCGAGGCATTATTAGCGCAAGCCTGCATGTGTGGTGTTGCAGTGTTAAAATGAGGGCAATAACGTCATGCGTTCTTGCTTTCTCTGAGAGAGAGAGAGAGAGAAAACATCTTTATTGACCCTCAGTTCAGGGTGTCAAAGTGGGGTCCAGGAGGACGCCGTTCAGAAGGGTGAGGAGACTTACCGTTCTGTGCGCGAGAACGAATGCAACGGTTGCTGAGCCTTCCACACCAGAAAAGTTAATATTATTATTGTAAATATGCATGTTTTTCTAGCTGGGTCACTTGACGTCAGCTTTGCATGAAAGTGTGCGTCCCCCATATTTAGCAACGTCTTGTTTTTAACCTTTAAAATGCCAGTTTCTGGTGTTAGGACAAACACGAACGTTTAGGAAGATAGGGAGAGTTAGAAACGTCGAGCATTATAGTTCTGTGTTTACTTTTATGAAGATACAGGAAAATCATGCGGAAATAACGCTGGTTTAAAAAACAATCAATCAACCAATCAATCTTTATTTGCACAAAATAGTAAAACACGGGAAGCGTGCGCGGCTGGGCAGAAAGGTTACAAACCCGTACGCTGAGGTGCCTGCCAACCAGCTTCTTCCGTGAGTTAATCAATAGACAACACACAACAAGTTCGGCGTTTAAGGCGCGGACGAACACAGGAAGGACAAAATATATGGACTCGCAAATTAAGGGCGGCGTTCCACACACTCGCGCAGAGTGCATGCAGGCGCAGCGTGCACACACAACCTCTGAGCCGAAAACTTTAATGTAATTGTCGGCCAATGTTTCAACTGCCTCGTTGCATCAGTGGTTTCACATACTCAGGGTAATGCGTTTCTTTAAACCGTAACAGAACGGCGGCGCGCGATGCACGCCTGCGTTGTAGGTTGAGAAAGTCTGGAGGAGGCGCCAGGCGCCCGCGGCAGCAGCCGTCTCCGTAGACAGGAAAACTTGATCCGTGCGAGCGGGCCTCGGTCGGCGGTTGGACTTCGCACGATAGTTCTTATACCCGTAGTCGCGGTATGCAGCTGGAGCGCGCTCGCCGGATACTAGCATATATATCAAGTGGAAATGTCATATTAAAATCACGTCATCCAGAATGTACCGCATCATTTTTTACTTGCACAGTGGACTGCGTAAGTCACTGGTCGATCTTCTATTCTTGAGGCAGAAAATAGTGAAGAAAACCACACTTCCGCTCACAAACACAATTACCGTGTTGCCTACTCACTCCACACCCCGCTCGTTCTCGCTATTTCGACTTACAGGCACCGAATTCGGTTATAACGAAGTAAAAAAAAATGAAAGCCGTTTACAATTCCCTGTAACGAATTGGAGCGCAGATCTTGAGGAGAGGGAGGGAAGGGGTAACTGACGGGAGGGTATACTCCTCCTCCTCCTCCCCCCTCCTTCAAGCTCCTCCCGCGATGCCAATCTGGTCGTGCCTTAAAGTCCGGCGACCAGATTTGAGATTCTGCAAAGCAGAAGATCCTCCTCACCATGGGGGAGGAGGAAACGGGACACGGTGGACAGGGTAGAAGGGGGAGAGGAGGAAGCGGGGGAAAAGTGGAAAGCGCGAACTGGTCGCCGGTCTTTAAGAGCTGCGCTCTAAAAGGGAATGGGAAATCGTGATCGCTTCGCTCTAGCCGCTATTCTCGTTATAACCGACTTCGGTTATAACCAAGTAAAAAAATGTAAGCCGTTTACAACTTCCTGTAACGAATTGGAGCGCAGATCTTGAGGAGAGGGAGGGAAGGATACTGAGGGGAGGGTATACCCCTCCTTCCTCGTCCTCCTCCTCCCCCTCCTTCAAGCTCCTCCCGTGATGCCAATGTGGTCGTGCCTTAAGAGCTGCGCTTTAAAAGGAAATGGGAAATCGTGATCGCTTCGCTCTAGCCGCTATTTCGTTATAACCGACTTCGCTATAACCGGTCTCGACAGTATATATCTTGATGTCACGTGACCTATGCAACACAGGACTACATAGCCTTCTCGACAAATTAAAACGTTCGCTTCTTCAATGTTCCATGCATTAGAGGAGTTTGAAGGTAAAGCTCGCTGCCAAGTTCTTGTCTATTTGAATTATGAGCTCCGTCGATTTGCAGGAATCCTGGTATTGTTCCTCGTGATTTGTTGCCTCGAGTTTTACAGAAGAGTGAACTCGCAGTCCTTTTTTTCTTTTTGGGGCATTTTTAAGTGTCGCGCTAATGTTGAGCACAGCCATGAGCATATCTCGTTTTCCCGTGCATTTGCAGCTCTCGTGACGGCGTACAAATGCTACGACGTGGAGCGCTTCTACCCCTTGCATGTCGAAGGCTGTCCGAGATTTCTTCACACTGCCCCCTCAAGGACTCGATGGCCGGCATCAAGAAATACACCGGGTAACGCGCCACTTTCTTTTCCTACAAACTACTTTATAATCGGAAAGGACAGAATTATGGCTCTCGAGAACAACCACGTTTTCCAAAACGAAAGCACGTTGTTGTTTCAAATGGAAATTGAATGCGTGGAAGAGAACATTACTATGCTCGTCTCACCATAGCATCGACTATTGTTAGCCGCGCGTGCCAAAAGCCCGAGCTATACTTCGTTTCAGCTTGGGTCCAGACGGCAGCCGATGCTGCAAGCGCGAGCATGTGGCCCTGAACAGTGCTTGCACTGCACGAGCCGCGCGTGCTTGGCAGGGACGCTGAAAGGCCGGAGCTCGCGCTTGTAGCATCGACTGCGTCTGGACCCAAGCTGAAACGAAGTATAGTTGCTTTGGATGAAGCCTCGGCGGCTGCACGAGCGCTCGTGCAGCGAGTGCTCCAGTCAACGTTACTAGAACTCTCAGTTGGGAAACTCACCGTTGAAACCTGGGCCGCTGGCGTCCACCGAGACCGAGCTAAATGCGACAACAGCGCCACTCTGTATCATTTGTCTTAACTGTGGTCGCCTTGAGCTTTTAGAAAGCATGTTTTTGCGTAAAAACTAACGGGAAAAACTCTTTTTGTAGTAACTTTTATTGGAGTTTAGTACAAAATGGAGGGCACGTGTTGTTTTCTAAAATCTTTAGTTCGCAAGGTTTTGCAGTATAATTAATATTGTTTTTATACAACCGTGCCTCACCGGTGATTTCAGGTAGCCCGTCCTGAGGTAGGTGCATATCAACCACGGTAGTAATCCGCGGCGCGTCCGCTTGGGAGTCGGGGGCGGTACCTCGAAGCCCCTTCCACAGTATCTGTTCTGGCCCCAAAATGGCCGATTACAACGAAAATGGAAGTCACGTGCAGTTCCTGGATTGGCCGCTGCGGGAGAAATGGCGGCGTTGGGATCGCCATTAGCTCGGTTCTCGTGGACGGATCGGTGCCACTTTTTCAGAGCAGTCTCTATGGCAGTTTCCCAACTGAGTGGTTCTAGTAACGTTGGCTCCAGTCAAGGCAGTCGAAGCTAGCCGCTCGCGCTTGCACAGTCGTCGCATTTAGTTGGTGCTAAGGTGAGATGAAGTATAGTAACATCGCCCCCGAATTACCCAAGCATCAAGGGAGAATGCAGAGAATGGTGTTCCACGCGCCGTACGTGCGAGCGTATACAGCAGTAACTGTTCCAAAGCAAAGCCTAAAACAAACGGCATCTTGCACGCGCGTTTGTCAATGCTTTATTTTGGTTATTTACTTCGAATCCTTTATACGGGGAAGGCGTGCGCATGCGGCGAGTGCGGCGGTGCGAGCGTAAAGTTTTTAGGCACTGTACACGAAAAATTCACGGAACACTAGCCATTAACAGCTTCAGCTCTACAATAGACCTATTGCAGTATTACCCAAGCATCAAGGATAATGCAGGGATTGGTGTTCCACGCGCCACACGCGCACGCCTTCCCCGTATAAAAGATTCGAAGTAAATAACCAACATAAAGCGTTGACGGACGCGCGTGCAACATGCCATTTGTTTTATGTATTTGTTTTAGAAAAGTTCCTACTGCTGACGCCGGCACGTGCGGCGCGTGGATACCAATCCCTGCATTCTCCTTGATGCTTGGGTAAGACAGCAAATGGTCTATACACGAACTCATCTCTGTTACGTCACGGCGCGGTGGTGGCGCGTCGGTCGCACTTCCGGTCTGGGGCTGTGGGCGGAAGGCCCCATGTGAGGCGTGTATTCCTGCGTTGTTTTGAAAGGAACCTGACGAAAACATGCCTTTTCGTGAAACCGCCGCGACTGGGGCTGTGCCAAAAGAGTCGAGAAAGGTTTGAAGATCAGTTTTCATGTTCTCGGTTCGTCCGAGAACATGGATATGTGGTAAACCAGCCGCCGCCGGACCACAATTGCTGGGGCGGGAAGCACTTTGGGTTGAATTCACGGATACTTGTGGTCATCAGATTTATTTGTTTTGTTCCAACATGAACGCCGGAAAACCCTCGAGTTGTACGGCCCACCTGCGGACTACGTTCAGTGCGTCTTGAAGTTCGAACGGCCGTCTGATCGTTCGAACTGTCGTCTGCTCTTTCAAACACTTCTGCTTGTCGTCTGCTCTTTTAGACGACACCGGCCCGTAGACCAAATGTTGGCCCGGTACTTGCGTTAAGAAGTAAGTGCAGGCCTCAAAAGACTTAAGTTTGAAGGTTGGTAAGCAGGCTCGACGTAAACAGTAGATACAAGGAGATGTTGATTATTGTTACCAGCGGCCATCACCGACTTGTTATGCCTGATTCACTTCGTCCGATTCTGCTTGCGATTTTCAGTATCGACGTCGACCATCTCAGCTACGGTTCACGCTTTTGCAGCCCGAGCGACGTCGCGACTGAAAATTGCGAGCGAAATCTCATCATGCGAATCAGGCTTTAGCGTACATTCTGCGGCGTCCACGCGGAACGAATCGCCGCATGTCAGATTATTCACGCGAAGTTTTGCGGTGTAACGAGCTTCGTTGATTTCACTGACGCCGCTCATGTAGTCAGACATTGTCAGGAAGACATAAAATCAACAATTCGAAAGCGATAAAGGGCAGGGGGACTCACACCGACGCCGATAACATCGCATTTCAATGGTTTGTTTATGGGCGACGGCGAGCTTGTTGCCCACACCCCCATCGCGCATGCGCGGCGCCGGTGGCGTCCGCTAGGGCGCTCCGGGCGCTCCGGTTTGTTTGTAAACATGAGTTGGTGTATACTAGTGATGGGCCGACTGTTGCCGAATCGAAGTTCGGCGCCCGAATCTTGGGATTCGGCAAAGCCGAACTTTTGCCGAATTTTTCGAAAGATTCGGCCGATTCGGCAAAAATACATTGTTACCAGACTTACGTTGAAATTTAGTTTTTTCTGGCGAAAAAAGGTTTTATGTTTTTTTTTTTCTTAACTTAAATGCAACATGTAATGCATATTTACACAGTTATTATCTAGCAGTAAGGTGCTGATACACACTGTTCTTTGTATACGGTGTCGTCTTGTGCGTTTACTGGCAAGTTTAGAGCGACTATCTAGCAGAAGTGAGCGTGAGAACGAAAGCTGGGTGGCTGATCCTGAACCTGCACAGCAGCGCTTCGGTTCCAGGCATTATTAGCGCAAGCCTACATGTGCGTGTACAGTGTTAAAATGAGAACGGCAATAACGTGCATGCGTTCTTGCTTTCTCTGAGAGAGAGAGAGAGAGAGAAAGAAAGCATCTTTATTGACCCTCAGTTCAGGGTGTCAAAGTGGGGTCCAGGAGGACGCTTGCCTCAGAAGGGTGAGGAGACTTGACCACGCTCTGTGCGCGAGCACGAATGCAACGGTTGCCTGAGCCTTCACCAGAACAGTTAATATTGTCATTGTATAATATGCATGTTTCTCTATTTGAGTCACTTGACGTCAAGCTTTGGCCTGAAAGTGTGCCGCCCCATGTCCAGCAACGTACTTGTTTTTAACCTTTAAAATGCCTAGTTTACTGGTGTTGGGACAAACACTGAGGCGTTTAGGAAGATGAGGAGAGTTAGAAACGTCGAGCATTATGAGTTCTGTGTTTGCTTTTGTGTAGATACAGGAAAATCGCGAGATAACGCTGGTTTTAAAAAACAATCAATCAACCAATCAATCTTCATTTGCACAAAATAGTCGCTCCCGGGAAGCGTGCGCGGGGCTGGCAGAAAGGTTACAAACCCGTACGCTGAGGCGCTCTGCCAACCAACTTCTCTCTTCCGTGAGTTAATCAATGAGACAACACACAACAGTTCGACGTTTAAGACGCGGACGAGCACAGGAAGGACAAAAATATATGGACTCGCAAATTAAGGGCGGCCCACACACTCGCTGCAGAGTGCGCAGCGCAGCGAGCACACACAACCTCTGAGCCGAAAACTTTAATGTAATTGTCGGCCAATGTTTCAACTACCTTCGTTGCATCAGTGGTTTCACATACTCAGGGTAATGCGTTTCTTTAAACCGTAACAGAGCCGGCGGCGCGATGCACGCTGCGTTGTAGGTTGAGAAAGTCTGAGGAGGCGCCAGCGCCCGCGGTAACAGCCGTCTCCGTGAACGAAACTTGATCCGTGCGAGCGGGCCTCGGTCGGCGGTTGGACTTCGCACGATAGTTCTTATACCCGTAGTCGCGGTATGTAGCTGAGCGCCGCCGGATACTAGCATATATATCAAGTGGAAATGTCATATTAAAATCACGTCATCCAGAATGTACCGCATCATTTTTTACTTGCACAGTGGACTGCGTAAGTCACTGGTCGATCTTCTATTCTTGAGGCAGAAAATATTGAAGAAAACCACACTCGCTCACAAACACAATTACCGTGTTGCCTACTCACTCCACACCCCGCCGTAACCACTGGTTGTATCCCAACGAGCGTGAAGTTGGTTGTACCACTACGCTGCACCACCACGCTCTGCACATTGCAGCACACGACTACAACCGCATTCTGGCGCAGCACGGCTGTCAGCAGCCATTTGCAATCCACGGCCCCGTAGCGTTCTCGCGCGTGCGCAGATATCGCTGAATTTTCGCCGAATCTTTGCCGGAACTTTCCTTCAAAAGTTCGGCACTTGCCGAACTTTGCCCGAATCTGAAGTTCGGCAGATTCGGTCCATCACTAGTGTATACTTGCTTTTGTCCCCCCAGGTACTTGACGAAGACCACTCAGGCCTGCCTGGTCGCCACCGAGACGTGTTCTGACGGTGCCGACGCCGGCAAGGAGCGGGCGCTCAAGCTGCTCCTGGCATTCGCGCAAATTTGGAGCTGAGCACAAAGGGCACCGCGGGACAACACCTCTCGTAAACACCGACGGCTTGAAACAAAACAAAAACAAAATAAAAAAGAACAAGGCATAGTTTGTTACTGTTTATTCACGCCTTCTGATTGGTTTCTTGGCGTTGTGATCGGTAGAGGCTACAATCTCACTGGCCGCGCGGCGGTCACAAGATGCTCGAAATTCGTGCTAGCGCGTGGCGCTGAATGGTCGTCGTCGTCGCCTAAAGGAGGCCAATGAGGGGACGCGTGTTCCCACTGATTGGATACAAGCTTGGAGCGAATGGTCGCGCGTGGCGCTGGTGTGTCGAATCTGTGCCACGCGCTGGCCTTCTGTAGCTGACGTCCGCAATCCGGCACTACGGCCTTGCTTTCTAGGGAAGTGTTGCCACACGAAAGCGTGGACGTCTCTTGATCAGTGAACAAAGAACGACGAAATAAATTGCTAAATGTCAGAAATGGCATATGGACAGTTCTTTTTTTTTGTTGTTTCCCCGACGCCTTATAAAAACGCGACGCACGACTATACTCCATCTCACTAAAACCGTGCAGTGCAGCCAAATCTACCGGGGCAAGAGTGTATATCCCGACCTGCTCAAAAGGAAGGAAAGGGGGAACGGGAGAATCCCAATCCTTCTGTCCCGTTCCATCTTTTCCCTCCTCTTGAACAGGTTGGCATACGCTCCCTCCCCTGTAGCTTTGGTTGTACTGCACGGTTTTAATGAGCCTTCCCAGCGACGTATGACGCAGCGTGCCTAATTGCTCTTCAGACGTCGGGCAAAGAGGGCCGATGCTTTGGAGTGGATGAAAAACAATAAACGAGGCGAGTTTTTTTTTTTTTTTTAGACGATTTTGGTTTAGACCATGCGGATGGTCGTGGCATGATCACGCGGATGGTCACGGCTAAGATCATACTGGATGGCCGTGGCTAAGATCATGCGGATGGTCGTGGCTAAGATCCACGCGGATGGTCGTGGCTAGGCCGTCCAATGCTTTAGAGACAGGCCATGCAGATGCTTTTGCTATACTTTATTCGCTCGTGTATTCTCATGCGGCGAAGGAGGCAATGACGCGGCGACGAGCGAACGCGTACGTAACGAGTGGATTACCGCGCTTGGCTGTCGCGGAGGATTTGGGTTCAATTCCAGCGAGCGGAATGTTTTTTTTTTTATTCTTTCTGCTTAGCGTTTTCGCGACTGACCTCACGAACAAAGCATCTGCAATATTGTTGTTTCTGTCAGGAAAAAATAGAGGGAAAGTGAATGGAATTAAAAGCGATTACAATACCGATTTCGCGCGTTTTCTCTGGCGGTCCGACGTTCGTTCCTAATTCCCTGGGGGCGACTGCACGACTGACCTCACGAACAAAGCATCTGCAATATTGTTGTTTCTGTCAGGAAAAAATAGAGGGAAAGTGAATGGAATTAAAAGCGATTACAATACCGATTTCGCGCGTTTTCTCTGGCGTTCCTCGTTCGTTCCTAATTCCCTGGGGGCGACTGCACGACTGACCTCACGAACAAAGCATCTGCAATATTGTTGTTTCTGTCAGGAAAAAATAGAGGGAAAGTGAATGGAATTAAAAGCGATTACAATACCGATTTCGCGCGTTTTCTCTGGCGGTCCGACGTTCGTTCCTAATTCCCTGGGGGCGACTGCACGACTGACCTCACGAACAAAGCATCTGCAATATTGTTGTTTCTGTCAGGAAAAAATAGAGGGAAAGTGAATGGAATTAAAAGCGATTACAATACCGATTTCGCGCGTTTTCTCTGGCGGTCCGACGTTCGTTCCTAATTCCCTGGGGGCGACTGCACGACTGACCTCACGAACAAAGCATCTGCAATATTGTTGTTTCTGTCAGGAAAAAATAGAGGGAAAGTGAATGGAATTAAAAGCGATTACAATACCGATTTCGCGCGTTTTCTCTGGCGTTCCTACGTTCGTTCCTAATTCCCTGGGGGCGACTGCACGACTGACCTCACGAACAAAGCATCTGCAATATTGTTGTTTCTGTCAGGAAAAAATAGAGGGAAAGTGAATGGAATTAAAAGCGATTACAATACCGATTTCGCGCGTTTTCTCTGGCGGTCCGTCGTTCGTTCCTAATTCCCTGGGGGCGACTGCACGACTGACCTCACGAACAAAGCATCTGCAATATTGTTGTTTCTGTCAGGAAAAAATAGAGGGAAAGTGAATGGAATTAAAAGCGATTACAATACCGATTTCGCGCGTTTTCTCTGGCGGTCCGACGTTCGTTCCTAATTCCCTGGGGGCGACTGCACGACTGACCTCACGAACAAAGCATCTGCAATATTGTTGTTTCTGTCAGGAAAAAATAGAGGGAAAGTGAATGGAATTAAAAGCGATTACAATACCGATTTCGCGCGTTTTCTCTGGCGGTCCGTCGTTCGTTCCTAATTCCCTGGGGGCGACTGCACGACTGACCTCACGAACAAAGCATCTGCAATATTGTTGTTTCTGTCAGGAAAAAATAGAGGGAAAGTGAATGGAATTAAAAGCGATTACAATACCGATTTCGCGCGTTTTCTCTGGCGGTCCGTCGTTCGTTCCTAATTCCCTGGGGGCGACTGCACGACTGACCTCACGAACAAAGCATCTGCAATATTGTTGTTTCTGTCAGGAAAAAATAGAGGGAAAGTGAATGGAATTAAAAGCGATTACAATACCGATTTCGCGCGTTTTCTCTGGCGGTCCGACGTTCGTTCCTAATTCCCTGGGGGCGACTGCACGACTGACCTCACGAACAAAGCATCTGCAATATTGTTGTTTCTGTCAGGAAAAAATAGAGGGAAAGTGAATGGAATTAAAAGCGATTACAATACCGATTTCGCGCGTTTTCTCTGGCGGTCCGTCGTTCGTTCCTAATTCCCTGGGGGCGACTGCACGACTGACCTCACGAACAAAGCATCTGCAATATTGTTGTTTCTGTCAGGAAAAAATAGAGGGAAAGTGAATGGAATTAAAAGCGATTACAATACCGATTTCGCGCGTTTTCTCTGGCGGTCCGTCGTTCGTTCCTAATTCCCTGGGGGCGACTGCACGACTGACCTCACGAACAAAGCATCTGCAATATTGTTGTTTCTGTCAGGAAAAAATAGAGGGAAAGTGAATGGAATTAAAAGCGATTACAATACCGATTTCGCGCGTTTTCTCTGGCGGTCCTACGTTCGTTCCTAATTCCCTGGGGGCGACTGCACGACTGACCTCACGAACAAAGCATCTGCAATATTGTTGTTTCTGTCAGGAAAAAATAGAGGGAAAGTGAATGGAATTAAAAGCGATTACAATACCGATTTCGCGCGTTTTCTCTGGCGTTCCTCGTTCGTTCCTAATTCCCTGGGGGCGACTGCACGACTGACCTCACGAACAAAGCATCTGCAATATTGTTGTTTCTGTCAGGAAAAAATAGAGGGAAAGTGAATGGAATTAAAAGCGATTACAATACCGATTTCGCGCGTTTTCTCTGGCGGTCCGACGTTCGTTCCTAATTCCCTGGGGGCGACTGCACGACTGACCTCACGAACAAAGCATCTGCAATATTGTTGTTTCTGTCAGGAAAAAATAGAGGGAAAGTGAATGGAATTAAAAGCGATTACAATACCGATTTCGCGCGTTTTCTCTGGCGTTCCTCGTTCGTTCCTAATTCCCTGGGGGCGACTGCACGACTGACCTCACGAACAAAGCATCTGCAATATTGTTGTTTCTGTCAGGAAAAAATAGAGGGAAAGTGAATGGAATTAAAAGCGATTACAATACCGATTTCGCGCGTTTTCTCTGGCGGTCCGACGTTCGTTCCTAATTCCCTGGGGGCGACTGCACGACTGACCTCACGAACAAAGCATCTGCAATATTGTTGTTTCTGTCAGGAAAAAATAGAGGGAAAGTGAATGGAATTAAAAGCGATTACAATACCGATTTCGCGCGTTTTCTCTGGCGGTCCGTCGTTCGTTCCTAATTCCCTGGGGGCGACTGCACGACTGACCTCACGAACAAAGCATCTGCAATATTGTTGTTTCTGTCAGGAAAAAATAGAGGGAAAGTGAATGGAATTAAAAGCGATTACAATACCGATTTCGCGCGTTTTCTCTGGCGGTCCGACGTTCGTTCCTAATTCCCTGGGGGCGACTGCACGACTGACCTCACGAACAAAGCATCTGCAATATTGTTGTTTCTGTCAGGAAAAAATAGAGGGAAAGTGAATGGAATTAAAAGCGATTACAATACCGATTTCGCGCGTTTTCTCTGGCGGTCCGACGTTCGTTCCTAATTCCCTGGGGGCGACTGCACGACTGACCTCACGAACAAAGCATCTGCAATATTGTTGTTTCTGTCAGGAAAAAATAGAGGGAAAGTGAATGGAATTAAAAGCGATTACAATACCGATTTCGCGCGTTTTCTCTGGCGGTCCGACGTTCGTTCCTAATTCCCTGGGGGCGACTGCACGACTGACCTCACGAACAAAGCATCTGCAATATTGTTGTTTCTGTCAGGAAAAAATAGAGGGAAAGTGAATGGAATTAAAAGCGATTACAATACCGATTTCGCGCGTTTTCTCTGGCGGTCCGACGTTCGTTCCTAATTCCCTGGGGGCGACTGCACGACTGACCTCACGAACAAAGCATCTGCAATATTGTTGTTTCTGTCAGGAAAAAATAGAGGGAAAGTGAATGGAATTAAAAGCGATTACAATACCGATTTCGCGCGTTTTCTCTGGCGTTCCTCGTTCGTTCCTAATTCCCTGGGGGCGACTGCACGACTGACCTCACGAACAAAGCATCTGCAATATTGTTGTTTCTGTCAGGAAAAAATAGAGGGAAAGTGAATGGAATTAAAAGCGATTACAATACCGATTTCGCGCGTTTTCTCTGGCGGTCCGACGTTCGTTCCTAATTCCCTGGGGGCGACTGCACGACTGACCTCACGAACAAAGCATCTGCAATATTGTTGTTTCTGTCAGGAAAAAATAGAGGGAAAGTGAATGGAATTAAAAGCGATTACAATACCGATTTCGCGCGTTTTCTCTGGCGGTCCGACGTTCGTTCCTAATTCCCTGGGGGCGACTGCACGACTGACCTCACGAACAAAGCATCTGCAATATTGTTGTTTCTGTCAGGAAAAAATAGAGGGAAAGTGAATGGAATTAAAAGCGATTACAATACCGATTTCGCGCGTTTTCTCTGGCGGTCCGACGTTCGTTCCTAATTCCCTGGGGGCGACTGCACGACTGACCTCACGAACAAAGCATCTGCAATATTGTTGTTTCTGTCAGGAAAAAATAGAGGGAAAGTGAATGGAATTAAAAGCGATTACAATACCGATTTCGCGCGTTTTCTCTGGCGGTCCGTCGTTCGTTCCTAATTCCCTGGGGGCGACTGCACGACTGACCTCACGAACAAAGCATCTGCAATATTGTTGTTTCTGTCAGGAAAAAATAGAGGGAAAGTGAATGGAATTAAAAGCGATTACAATACCGATTTCGCGCGTTTTCTCTGGCGGTCCGACGTTCGTTCCTAATTCCCTGGGGGCGACTGCACGACTGACCTCACGAACAAAGCATCTGCAATATTGTTGTTTCTGTCAGGAAAAAATAGAGGGAAAGTGAATGGAATTAAAAGCGATTACAATACCGATTTCGCGCGTTTTCTCTGGCGGTCCGACGTTCGTTCCTAATTCCCTGGGGGCGACTGCACGACTGACCTCACGAACAAAGCATCTGCAATATTGTTGTTTCTGTCAGGAAAAAATAGAGGGAAAGTGAATGGAATTAAAAGCGATTACAATACCGATTTCGCGCGTTTTCTCTGGCGGTCCGACGTTCGTTCCTAATTCCCTGGGGGCGACTGCACGACTGACCTCACGAACAAAGCATCTGCAATATTGTTGTTTCTGTCAGGAAAAAATAGAGGGAAAGTGAATGGAATTAAAAGCGATTACAATACCGATTTCGCGCGTTTTCTCTGGCGTTCCTCGTTCGTTCCTAATTCCCTGGGGGCGACTGCACGACTGACCTCACGAACAAAGCATCTGCAATATTGTTGTTTCTGTCAGGAAAAAATAGAGGGAAAGTGAATGGAATTAAAAGCGATTACAATACCGATTTCGCGCGTTTTCTCTGGCGTTCCGTCGTTCGTTCCTAATTCCCTGGGGGCGACTGCACGACTGACCTCACGAACAAAGCATCTGCAATATTGTTGTTTCTGTCAGGAAAAAATAGAGGGAAAGTGAATGGAATTAAAAGCGATTACAATACCGATTTCGCGCGTTTTCTCTGGCGGTCCGACGTTCGTTCCTAATTCCCTGGGGGCGACTGCACGACTGACCTCACGAACAAAGCATCTGCAATATTGTTGTTTCTGTCAGGAAAAAATAGAGGGAAAGTGAATGGAATTAAAAGCGATTACAATACCGATTTCGCGCGTTTTCTCTGGCGGTCCGACGTTCGTTCCTAATTCCCTGGGGGCGACTGCACGACTGACCTCACGAACAAAGCATCTGCAATATTGTTGTTTCTGTCAGGAAAAAATAGAGGGAAAGTGAATGGAATTAAAAGCGATTACAATACCGATTTCGCGCGTTTTCTCTGGCGGTCCGTCGTTCGTTCCTAATTCCCTGGGGGCGACTGCACGACTGACCTCACGAACAAAGCATCTGCAATATTGTTGTTTCTGTCAGGAAAAAATAGAGGGAAAGTGAATGGAATTAAAAGCGATTACAATACCGATTTCGCGCGTTTTCTCTGGCGGTCCGACGTTCGTTCCTAATTCCCTGGGGGCGACTGCACGACTGACCTCACGAACAAAGCATCTGCAATATTGTTGTTTCTGTCAGGAAAAAATAGAGGGAAAGTGAATGGAATTAAAAGCGATTACAATACCGATTTCGCGCGTTTTCTCTGGCGGTCCGACGTTCGTTCCTAATTCCCTGGGGGCGACTGCACGACTGACCTCACGAACAAAGCATCTGCAATATTGTTGTTTCTGTCAGGAAAAAATAGAGGGAAAGTGAATGGAATTAAAAGCGATTACAATACCGATTTCGCGCGTTTTCTCTGGCGTTCCTCGTTCGTTCCTAATTCCCTGGGGGCGACTGCACGACTGACCTCACGAACAAAGCATCTGCAATATTGTTGTTTCTGTCAGGAAAAAATAGAGGGAAAGTGAATGGAATTAAAAGCGATTACAATACCGATTTCGCGCGTTTTCTCTGGCGGTCCGACGTTCGTTCCTAATTCCCTGGGGGCGACTGCACGACTGACCTCACGAACAAAGCATCTGCAATATTGTTGTTTCTGTCAGGAAAAAATAGAGGGAAAGTGAATGGAATTAAAAGCGATTACAATACCGATTTCGCGCGTTTTCTCTGGCGTTCCTCGTTCGTTCCTAATTCCCTGGGGGCGACTGCACGACTGACCTCACGAACAAAGCATCTGCAATATTGTTGTTTCTGTCAGGAAAAAATAGAGGGAAAGTGAATGGAATTAAAAGCGATTACAATACCGATTTCGCGCGTTTTCTCTGGCGGTCCTACGTTCGTTCCTAATTCCCTGGGGGCGACTGCACGACTGACCTCACGAACAAAGCATCTGCAATATTGTTGTTTCTGTCAGGAAAAAATAGAGGGAAAGTGAATGGAATTAAAAGCGATTACAATACCGATTTCGCGCGTTTTCTCTGGCGGTCCGACGTTCGTTCCTAATTCCCTGGGGGCGACTGCACGACTGACCTCACGAACAAAGCATCTGCAATATTGTTGTTTCTGTCAGGAAAAAATAGAGGGAAAGTGAATGGAATTAAAAGCGATTACAATACCGATTTCGCGCGTTTTCTCTGGCGGTCCGACGTTCGTTCCTAATTCCCTGGGGGCGACTGCACGACTGACCTCACGAACAAAGCATCTGCAATATTGTTGTTTCTGTCAGGAAAAAATAGAGGGAAAGTGAATGGAATTAAAAGCGATTACAATACCGATTTCGCGCGTTTTCTCTGGCGGTCCGACGTTCGTTCCTAATTCCCTGGGGGCGACTGCACGACTGACCTCACGAACAAAGCATCTGCAATATTGTTGTTTCTGTCAGGAAAAAATAGAGGGAAAGTGAATGGAATTAAAAGCGATTACAATACCGATTTCGCGCGTTTTCTCTGGCGTTCCTCGTTCGTTCCTAATTCCCTGGGGGCGACTGCACGACTGACCTCACGAACAAAGCATCTGCAATATTGTTGTTTCTGTCAGGAAAAAATAGAGGGAAAGTGAATGGAATTAAAAGCGATTACAATACCGATTTCGCGCGTTTTCTCTGGCGGTCCGACGTTCGTTCCTAATTCCCTGGGGGCGACTGCACGACTGACCTCACGAACAAAGCATCTGCAATATTGTTGTTTCTGTCAGGAAAAAATAGAGGGAAAGTGAATGGAATTAAAAGCGATTACAATACCGATTTCGCGCGTTTTCTCTGGCGGTCCGTCGTTCGTTCCTAATTCCCTGGGGGCGACTGCACGACTGACCTCACGAACAAAGCATCTGCAATATTGTTGTTTCTGTCAGGAAAAAATAGAGGGAAAGTGAATGGAATTAAAAGCGATTACAATACCGATTTCGCGCGTTTTCTCTGGCGGTCCGACGTTCGTTCCTAATTCCCTGGGGGCGACTGCACGACTGACCTCACGAACAAAGCATCTGCAATATTGTTGTTTCTGTCAGGAAAAAATAGAGGGAAAGTGAATGGAATTAAAAGCGATTACAATACCGATTTCGCGCGTTTTCTCTGGCGGTCCGACGTTCGTTCCTAATTCCCTGGGGGCGACTGCACGACTGACCTCACGAACAAAGCATCTGCAATATTGTTGTTTCTGTCAGGAAAAAATAGAGGGAAAGTGAATGGAATTAAAAGCGATTACAATACCGATTTCGCGCGTTTTCTCTGGCGGTCCGACGTTCGTTCCTAATTCCCTGGGGGCGACTGCACGACTGACCTCACGAACAAAGCATCTGCAATATTGTTGTTTCTGTCAGGAAAAAATAGAGGGAAAGTGAATGGAATTAAAAGCGATTACAATACCGATTTCGCGCGTTTTCTCTGGCGGTCCGACGTTCGTTCCTAATTCCCTGGGGGCGACTGCACGACTGACCTCACGAACAAAGCATCTGCAATATTGTTGTTTCTGTCAGGAAAAAATAGAGGGAAAGTGAATGGAATTAAAAGCGATTACAATACCGATTTCGCGCGTTTTCTCTGGCGGTCCGACGTTCGTTCCTAATTCCCTGGGGGCGACTGCACGACTGACCTCACGAACAAAGCATCTGCAATATTGTTGTTTCTGTCAGGAAAAAATAGAGGGAAAGTGAATGGAATTAAAAGCGATTACAATACCGATTTCGCGCGTTTTCTCTGGCGGTCCGACGTTCGTTCCTAATTCCCTGGGGGCGACTGCACGACTGACCTCACGAACAAAGCATCTGCAATATTGTTGTTTCTGTCAGGAAAAAATAGAGGGAAAGTGAATGGAATTAAAAGCGATTACAATACCGATTTCGCGCGTTTTCTCTGGCGTTCCTCGTTCGTTCCTAATTCCCTGGGGGCGACTGCACGACTGACCTCACGAACAAAGCATCTGCAATATTGTTGTTTCTGTCAGGAAAAAATAGAGGGAAAGTGAATGGAATTAAAAGCGATTACAATACCGATTTCGCGCGTTTTCTCTGGCGGTCCGTCGTTCGTTCCTAATTCCCTGGGGGCGACTGCACGACTGACCTCACGAACAAAGCATCTGCAATATTGTTGTTTCTGTCAGGAAAAAATAGAGGGAAAGTGAATGGAATTAAAAGCGATTACAATACCGATTTCGCGCGTTTTCTCTGGCGGTCCGACGTTCGTTCCTAATTCCCTGGGGGCGACTGCACGACTGACCTCACGAACAAAGCATCTGCAATATTGTTGTTTCTGTCAGGAAAAAATAGAGGGAAAGTGAATGGAATTAAAAGCGATTACAATACCGATTTCGCGCGTTTTCTCTGGCGGTCCGACGTTCGTTCCTAATTCCCTGGGGGCGACTGCACGACTGACCTCACGAACAAAGCATCTGCAATATTGTTGTTTCTGTCAGGAAAAAATAGAGGGAAAGTGAATGGAATTAAAAGCGATTACAATACCGATTTCGCGCGTTTTCTCTGGCGGTCCGACGTTCGTTCCTAATTCCCTGGGGGCGACTGCACGACTGACCTCACGAACAAAGCATCTGCAATATTGTTGTTTCTGTCAGGAAAAAATAGAGGGAAAGTGAATGGAATTAAAAGCGATTACAATACCGATTTCGCGCGTTTTCTCTGGCGGTCCGTCGTTCGTTCCTAATTCCCTGGGGGCGACTGCACGACTGACCTCACGAACAAAGCATCTGCAATATTGTTGTTTCTGTCAGGAAAAAATAGAGGGAAAGTGAATGGAATTAAAAGCGATTACAATACCGATTTCGCGCGTTTTCTCTGGCGGTCCGACGTTCGTTCCTAATTCCCTGGGGGCGACTGCACGACTGACCTCACGAACAAAGCATCTGCAATATTGTTGTTTCTGTCAGGAAAAAATAGAGGGAAAGTGAATGGAATTAAAAGCGATTACAATACCGATTTCGCGCGTTTTCTCTGGCGGTCCGACGTTCGTTCCTAATTCCCTGGGGGCGACTGCACGACTGACCTCACGAACAAAGCATCTGCAATATTGTTGTTTCTGTCAGGAAAAAATAGAGGGAAAGTGAATGGAATTAAAAGCGATTACAATACCGATTTCGCGCGTTTTCTCTGGCGGTCCGACGTTCGTTCCTAATTCCCTGGGGGCGACTGCACGACTGACCTCACGAACAAAGCATCTGCAATATTGTTGTTTCTGTCAGGAAAAAATAGAGGGAAAGTGAATGGAATTAAAAGCGATTACAATACCGATTTCGCGCGTTTTCTCTGGCGGTCCTCGTTCGTTCCTAATTCCCTGGGGGCGACTGCACGACTGACCTCACGAACAAAGCATCTGCAATATTGTTGTTTCTGTCAGGAAAAAATAGAGGGAAAGTGAATGGAATTAAAAGCGATTACAATACCGATTTCGCGCGTTTTCTCTGGCGGTCCGACGTTCGTTCCTAATTCCCTGGGGGCGACTGCACGACTGACCTCACGAACAAAGCATCTGCAATATTGTTGTTTCTGTCAGGAAAAAATAGAGGGAAAGTGAATGGAATTAAAAGCGATTACAATACCGATTTCGCGCGTTTTCTCTGGCGGTCCGTCGTTCGTTCCTAATTCCCTGGGGGCGACTGCACGACTGACCTCACGAACAAAGCATCTGCAATATTGTTGTTTCTGTCAGGAAAAAATAGAGGGAAAGTGAATGGAATTAAAAGCGATTACAATACCGATTTCGCGCGTTTTCTCTGGCGGTCCGACGTTCGTTCCTAATTCCCTGGGGGCGACTGCACGACTGACCTCACGAACAAAGCATCTGCAATATTGTTGTTTCTGTCAGGAAAAAATAGAGGGAAAGTGAATGGAATTAAAAGCGATTACAATACCGATTTCGCGCGTTTTCTCTGGCGTTCCTCGTTCGTTCCTAATTCCCTGGGGGCGACTGCACGACTGACCTCACGAACAAAGCATCTGCAATATTGTTGTTTCTGTCAGGAAAAAATAGAGGGAAAGTGAATGGAATTAAAAGCGATTACAATACCGATTTCGCGCGTTTTCTCTGGCGGTCCGACGTTCGTTCCTAATTCCCTGGGGGCGACTGCACGACTGACCTCACGAACAAAGCATCTGCAATATTGTTGTTTCTGTCAGGAAAAAATAGAGGGAAAGTGAATGGAATTAAAAGCGATTACAATACCGATTTCGCGCGTTTTCTCTGGCGGTCCGACGTTCGTTCCTAATTCCCTGGGGGCGACTGCACGACTGACCTCACGAACAAAGCATCTGCAATATTGTTGTTTCTGTCAGGAAAAAATAGAGGGAAAGTGAATGGAATTAAAAGCGATTACAATACCGATTTCGCGCGTTTTCTCTGGCGGTCCGACGTTCGTTCCTAATTCCCTGGGGGCGACTGCACGACTGACCTCACGAACAAAGCATCTGCAATATTGTTGTTTCTGTCAGGAAAAAATAGAGGGAAAGTGAATGGAATTAAAAGCGATTACAATACCGATTTCGCGCGTTTTCTCTGGCGGTCCTCGTTCGTTCCTAATTCCCTGGGGGCGACTGCACGACTGACCTCACGAACAAAGCATCTGCAATATTGTTGTTTCTGTCAGGAAAAAATAGAGGGAAAGTGAATGGAATTAAAAGCGATTACAATACCGATTTCGCGCGTTTTCTCTGGCGGTCCGACGTTCGTTCCTAATTCCCTGGGGGCGACTGCACGACTGACCTCACGAACAAAGCATCTGCAATATTGTTGTTTCTGTCAGGAAAAAATAGAGGGAAAGTGAATGGAATTAAAAGCGATTACAATACCGATTTCGCGCGTTTTCTCTGGCGGTCCGACGTTCGTTCCTAATTCCCTGGGGGCGACTGCACGACTGACCTCACGAACAAAGCATCTGCAATATTGTTGTTTCTGTCAGGAAAAAATAGAGGGAAAGTGAATGGAATTAAAAGCGATTACAATACCGATTTCGCGCGTTTTCTCTGGCGTTCCTACGTTCGTTCCTAATTCCCTGGGGGCGACTGCACGACTGACCTCACGAACAAAGCATCTGCAATATTGTTGTTTCTGTCAGGAAAAAATAGAGGGAAAGTGAATGGAATTAAAAGCGATTACAATACCGATTTCGCGCGTTTTCTCTGGCGGTCCGACGTTCGTTCCTAATTCCCTGGGGGCGACTGCACGACTGACCTCACGAACAAAGCATCTGCAATATTGTTGTTTCTGTCAGGAAAAAATAGAGGGAAAGTGAATGGAATTAAAAGCGATTACAATACCGATTTCGCGCGTTTTCTCTGGCGTTCCTCGTTCGTTCCTAATTCCCTGGGGGCGACTGCACGACTGACCTCACGAACAAAGCATCTGCAATATTGTTGTTTCTGTCAGGAAAAAATAGAGGGAAAGTGAATGGAATTAAAAGCGATTACAATACCGATTTCGCGCGTTTTCTCTGGCGGTCCGACGTTCGTTCCTAATTCCCTGGGGGCGACTGCACGACTGACCTCACGAACAAAGCATCTGCAATATTGTTGTTTCTGTCAGGAAAAAATAGAGGGAAAGTGAATGGAATTAAAAGCGATTACAATACCGATTTCGCGCGTTTTCTCTGGCGGTCCGACGTTCGTTCCTAATTCCCTGGGGGCGACTGCACGACTGACCTCACGAACAAAGCATCTGCAATATTGTTGTTTCTGTCAGGAAAAAATAGAGGGAAAGTGAATGGAATTAAAAGCGATTACAATACCGATTTCGCGCGTTTTCTCTGGCGGTCCGACGTTCGTTCCTAATTCCCTGGGGGCGACTGCACGACTGACCTCACGAACAAAGCATCTGCAATATTGTTGTTTCTGTCAGGAAAAAATAGAGGGAAAGTGAATGGAATTAAAAGCGATTACAATACCGATTTCGCGCGTTTTCTCTGGCGGTCCGACGTTCGTTCCTAATTCCCTGGGGGCGACTGCACGACTGACCTCACGAACAAAGCATCTGCAATATTGTTGTTTCTGTCAGGAAAAAATAGAGGGAAAGTGAATGGAATTAAAAGCGATTACAATACCGATTTCGCGCGTTTTCTCTGGCGGTCCGACGTTCGTTCCTAATTCCCTGGGGGCGACTGCACGACTGACCTCACGAACAAAGCATCTGCAATATTGTTGTTTCTGTCAGGAAAAAATAGAGGGAAAGTGAATGGAATTAAAAGCGATTACAATACCGATTTCGCGCGTTTTCTCTGGCGGTCCGTCGTTCGTTCCTAATTCCCTGGGGGCGACTGCACGACTGACCTCACGAACAAAGCATCTGCAATATTGTTGTTTCTGTCAGGAAAAAATAGAGGGAAAGTGAATGGAATTAAAAGCGATTACAATACCGATTTCGCGCGTTTTCTCTGGCGGTCCGACGTTCGTTCCTAATTCCCTGGGGGCGACTGCACGACTGACCTCACGAACAAAGCATCTGCAATATTGTTGTTTCTGTCAGGAAAAAATAGAGGGAAAGTGAATGGAATTAAAAGCGATTACAATACCGATTTCGCGCGTTTTCTCTGGCGGTCCGACGTTCGTTCCTAATTCCCTGGGGGCGACTGCACGACTGACCTCACGAACAAAGCATCTGCAATATTGTTGTTTCTGTCAGGAAAAAATAGAGGGAAAGTGAATGGAATTAAAAGCGATTACAATACCGATTTCGCGCGTTTTCTCTGGCGGTCCGACGTTCGTTCCTAATTCCCTGGGGGCGACTGCACGACTGACCTCACGAACAAAGCATCTGCAATATTGTTGTTTCTGTCAGGAAAAAATAGAGGGAAAGTGAATGGAATTAAAAGCGATTACAATACCGATTTCGCGCGTTTTCTCTGGCGGTCCGACGTTCGTTCCTAATTCCCTGGGGGCGACTGCACGACTGACCTCACGAACAAAGCATCTGCAATATTGTTGTTTCTGTCAGGAAAAAATAGAGGGAAAGTGAATGGAATTAAAAGCGATTACAATACCGATTTCGCGCGTTTTCTCTGGCGTTCCTACGTTCGTTCCTAATTCCCTGGGGGCGACTGCACGACTGACCTCACGAACAAAGCATCTGCAATATTGTTGTTTCTGTCAGGAAAAAATAGAGGGAAAGTGAATGGAATTAAAAGCGATTACAATACCGATTTCGCGCGTTTTCTCTGGCGGTCCGACGTTCGTTCCTAATTCCCTGGGGGCGACTGCACGACTGACCTCACGAACAAAGCATCTGCAATATTGTTGTTTCTGTCAGGAAAAAATAGAGGGAAAGTGAATGGAATTAAAAGCGATTACAATACCGATTTCGCGCGTTTTCTCTGGCGGTCCGACGTTCGTTCCTAATTCCCTGGGGGCGACTGCACGACTGACCTCACGAACAAAGCATCTGCAATATTGTTGTTTCTGTCAGGAAAAAATAGAGGGAAAGTGAATGGAATTAAAAGCGATTACAATACCGATTTCGCGCGTTTTCTCTGGCGGTCCGTCGTTCGTTCCTAATTCCCTGGGGGCGACTGCACGACTGACCTCACGAACAAAGCATCTGCAATATTGTTGTTTCTGTCAGGAAAAAATAGAGGGAAAGTGAATGGAATTAAAAGCGATTACAATACCGATTTCGGGCGTTTTCTCTGGCGGTCCTCGTTCGTTCCTAATTCCCTGGGGGCGACTGCACGACTGACCTCACGAACAAAGCATCTGCAATATTGTTGTTTCTGTCAGGAAAAAATAGAGGGAAAGTGAATGGAATTAAAAGCGATTACAATACCGATTTCGCGCGTTTTCTCTGGCGGTCCTCGTTCGTTCCTAATTCCCTGGGGGCGACTGCACGACTGACCTCACGAACAAAGCATCTGCAATATTGTTGTTTCTGTCAGGAAAAAATAGAGGGAAAGTGAATGGAATTAAAAGCGATTACAATACCGATTTCGCGCGTTTTCTCTGGCGTTCCTACGTTCGTTCCTAATTCCCTGGGGGCGACTGCACGACTGACCTCACGAACAAAGCATCTGCAATATTGTTGTTTCTGTCAGGAAAAAATAGAGGGAAAGTGAATGGAATTAAAAGCGATTACAATACCGATTTCGCGCGTTTTCTCTGGCGTTCCTCGTTCGTTCCTAATTCCCTGGGGGCGACTGCACGACTGACCTCACGAACAAAGCATCTGCAATATTGTTGTTTCTGTCAGGAAAAAATAGAGGGAAAGTGAATGGAATTAAAAGCGATTACAATACCGATTTCGCGCGTTTTCTCTGGCGGTCCGACGTTCGTTCCTAATTCCCTGGGGGCGACTGCACGACTGACCTCACGAACAAAGCATCTGCAATATTGTTGTTTCTGTCAGGAAAAAATAGAGGGAAAGTGAATGGAATTAAAAGCGATTACAATACCGACTTCGCGCATGACTGTGAGCCCGGCCCACATGACTGTGAGCCGGGCTGTCAGAGTTTTTGCGGCTGCCATCGTTTTTTTTTTTCTGCAATATCCGAAGAGGTATTAATAAGCTGGTATACAATTCAGAATGTTGGAAAACAAACAAGAACCGGGATAATTCTTGGGTAGGTTCGAGTCTCCCAACAGCCGGCAGAATTATTTCCCCGAAATTTTACTGGCAGTCGTCACTCATTGGCGGTCAAATCAGTTCATCGAACGACGTGTCATCGACAGATCGTTTCATCGGCACGCGATGTAATCACATGAAAGAGATTTTCTTCCGTTAGAGGTATATACAAATTAAACATTTTCACACCTTTATACATGTAAGTGGGTTGTCCAATAACTAACGCCCTAATTAGTGTAGCAATAGACCTTACAAAAAATGTAAACCTCACAAATTTAAAAATCTGTGATTTTTTAAACACGTTTCTTAAAACGTGTGATAATGCACTACACCTTTTTATAAAGATGTAAAACTACAATACCCCTTCTCGTCAGACACGTAGCCAGGGGGGGGGCCTAAGGCCCGCCCCCCCCCCCAATTTTCTATTTTGCTGGGGCCGCCTCTCCCCCTCCCCCTTATAGAGCACTTTGTCATGGGCGCCCCCCCCCCCCACCCCCTAAAGCAAAATCCTGGCTACGTGCCTCCTTCTCGTCAAGGTGTAATTACCACAGTACGTTCCTTTTTTGGGGTGTACACAGTGGCCCGGGACCCCATAAAATGACTGAAAAATTAAATTACACAAACGAGTCGCCGAAACAACACGTTGCTTCTTGGCGAGTGTCGAGGCAACTTCGGCCAAAAACCGGCTTCAATATTGGCCGGATGTACGGCTTTCCGCCTCGTCCCGACATCCGGCAGGTATGGGTGTACCGACGCAAATACACGATTTATGTCTAATAGCACTGGCACCACTGATCTCTTATTAGGCTGGATCGCCGATAGAGGCCTTTATTGCTGAAGTCGAGCGGCACCACCGGCAGTCATCGCTTGACACGATCTAATGCATGCTATAGGAGAAATGGGAAAACTCAATTTTATTACGTTAGTAGCTTGTTCTCGATCATGAAACTTCTATCGTGTTTCCGCAAATAACTGTTAATAATGTGGGCAAGAATATTAAACGCGTTAGAATACCAATCTTGTTTAAATAAACGTTGTGTGGTTGAGGGTCGAGGGCGACTTTGTTGGGCGTTAACTGTGATATGTTTAATGAGACAAGGGCTACCGAGAGTTATTGTGGTGTCATCCGTGATCTCGGAGTCATCAGAGCTCAGCAAACGATAAGTTGGAAGGCCTTTACTGGGGACATTCGCATCGTTTTAACCGCTTGTACATTGTACTAGTGATGGGCCGAACTTTTGCCGAATCGAAAGTTCGGCGCCGAATCTTGGGATTCGGCAAAGCCGAACTTTTGCCGAATTTTTCAAGAGATTCGGCAAAGATTTGGCAAAAATATATTGTTACCAGACTTACGTTGAAATTTAGTTGTTTCTGGCGAAAAAAAGTTTTATGTTTTTTTTTCTTAACTTAAATGCAACATGTAATGGACATTGACACAGTTATTGCTAAGTAAGGTGATATTCTACAAGATAATTGTATCGGTGTCGTTTTTATGTGTTTACTGGCAATTTTAGAGTGACTTCCAGCAGAAGTGACGTGACAACGAGGTTGGGTGGCAGCGGTGGCAGTCACGAATCACGCTACGAGAGTTTCGGTTTCGAGGCATTATTAGCGCAACCCTGCATGTACAGTGTTAAAATGAGGGCAATAACGCTGCGTTCTTGCTTTCTATGAGACTTACCGTTCTGTTCGCGAAAACGAATGCAACGGTTGATGAGCCTTCACCAGAAAAGTTAATATTATTATTGTAAATATGCATGTTCTTTGATTTGAGTCGCTTGACGTCAGCTTTGCATGAAAGTGGGCGTCCCATATTAGCAACGTCTCGTTTTTAACGTTTAAAATGCCAGTTTCTGGTGTTAGGACAAACACGAACGTTTAGAAAGATAGGGAAAGTTATAGCCCCTTCCACTGGCAAAAAGCGAGCGCTCGGCGCGCGCTCGCCAAGCGGATTCTTGTTTCCCTCGCGAGATGCGAGCAATCTCTCCCTGTGCCGCTTGTAGCCAGTGGGGCGCTCGCCGAGCGGCTCCAGCCTCCCTCCAACCGCTCCGTGGAAAAGTGGCGGAGCGCGTCGTTAGAGACGTCGGATGTGCAACGTCGAGCATTATAGTTCTGTGTTTAGTTTTATGAAGATACAGGAAAATCGCGAAATAACGCTGGTTGAAAAAACAATCAATCAACCAATCAATCTTTATTCGCACAAAATAGTAAAACACGGGAAGCGTGCGCGGCTGGCAGAAAGGTTACAAACCTGTACGCTGAGGCGCCTGCCAACCAACTTTCCGTGAGTTAATGAATAGACACAACACACAACAGTTCGACGTTTAAGACGCGAACGAACACAGGAAGGACAAAATATGGCCATTGGACTCGCAAATTAAGGGCGGCCCACACACTCGCGCAGAGTGCGCAGCGCAGCGGCACACACTACTTCTGAGCCGAAAACAGAATTGTTATAATTGCGACGAGTGCTTTAAAGTGATTGTCGGCCAATGTTTCAACTACCTCGTTGCATCAGTGGTTTCACATACTCAGGGTAATGCGTTTATTTAAACCGTAACAGAACGGCGCAGCGCGATGCACGCTGCGTCGTAGGTTGAGTGAGTCTGAGGAGGCGCCCGCGGTAACAGCCGTCTCCGTGAACGAAACTTGATCCGTGCGAGCGGGCCTTGGTTGGCGGTTGGACTTCGCACGATAGTTTTTATACGCGTAGTCGCGGTATGTAGCTGAGCGCGCCGCCGGATACTAGCAAATATATCAAGTGGAAATGTCAAATTAAAATCCCGTCATGCAGAATGTACCGCATCATTTTTTACTTGCGGAGTGGACTGCGTAAATTACTGGTCGATCTTCTATTCTTGAGGCAGAAAATATTGAAGAGAACCACACTCGCTCACGAAACACAATTACCGTGTTGCCTACTCACTCCACACCTCGCCGTAACCACTGGTTGTACTCAACGAGCTTGGGTTGGTTGTACTACGCTGCACTACCGTGCACTGCACGATATAACCTCACGACTGCACGGCGTCCATTTGCAATCCACGGCCCGGTAGCGTTCTCGCGCGTGCGCAGACATTTGCCGAATTTTTGCCGAATCTTTGCCGAACCTTCCTTCAAAAGTTCGGCATTTGCCGAACTTTGCCGAATCTGAAGTTCGGCAGATTCGGTCCATCACTACATAGTACTTCATGGTGAAAGTTTTTTCTTTGAACTGTTGTGAGGGCTTCCGTGACAAACTGAAACTCGGAGCATGCCCTTCAGTCGCTGAACGTGCCGTTTATTTAGCAACCGAAGCAAGCGACGTCGGTATAGAGTCGGTGGTGCTCCGGTCCATTTTTTTTTATAATCAATGTTCGACCGTTTGACGAATGTCTAGTTGATCTCCAAGCACCCGATATAATCATCGCAGCACGTCATAAAATACTCGCCCTCGAGCACCGCGTACAAGCTTCCTATTTTTGCGTGTTTCTCCCTTAGACTTTCGTGTATTGCCTCATGGTGTAATACGCCAAAACAACAAGGACGAAAACGAAGGGAGAACTAGACAGGACGCGGCGTATTGCCTGTTGTCAAGCAATGGCCGCCGGTGAGGCCAGTGACGGGCTCCCGATCCGCGATCCAGACTTGCACTGTGAGAGTTTTAATGCATTGCACCCGCGGAGTGCTGCACGGAGAACAGGCCCCGGACGAACTTGCCGAATGCGCCTAGTGCAGACTGATGCAGTTGCCATAGATGTTGTAGAAAAGTACCGACCTCAAACCGAAACTAGCGCCTTTTTGTTCGACGTGATGGGAATGCGGGAGCGCAGTCGCTGCCATCGTTTATCTATAAACTTTGGTTGCTGCAACGTGTCACTTGTATTTGCGATGATTTCTAATTAAGGAACTCGGCTGTCAGAGATATCTACAGACGGCGTAAGTTTCCGAAGCCAGCTGACTACAAAACAGCATACACTTGAGAAAATTTATGGCACTGTACGCGCAAAAGCTTGCTTCGTTTTAAGCATAGTATTATGAGTGAACCGCTGAAAGGATACTGCTTAAATCTAGTTATTTGGAACATCTAGCAATACGTTTCGTAAGACTTTTTATTTCCATAGTGAGGGCATTGAGAACGAGAGCTTTCTCAAACAAAATACGACGGGGCAAGATAGCTGCCGTTCAAATATGACTGTGCTTGAGCCTCGGGCAACGTCTCCAAGTTTAGCCTTCCCGGACGCTGAGTGAATGCGTCACAGGTTTCTGCTGTGGGAGCTTTGTCGAAAAATGTTCCACTTTTCACCTGCACACAGATGATGCGAGATCTCAAGGCCTCTCTGTTTGTCCTGGGCCTTTCATTACACACTGGTAGGTTTCAGCGTCTGTACGGCAACAAAGCGACCCAAATTTTGCAAATAAAACACGGGTCGTCGATTCCTCTCTTCGTGGAATATCAGACGCTTACAAGTTAAGCTTGCGTTTGAGTTTGTGGCCCGCGGGACGCGATTTTGAGCAGAATAGCAACTTTTTCTTTCAGCTCCGCTGTGCGAATGCCGCCTCGTAGCAGACGAACTCCCGTCGTCTGCTCTCGCTCCTCGCCTGGGCGAGGCATGACGGGATTGTCGGCGCTAGAGAGCTCAAAGACAACGTACAGCGAGCGGCGTGAACGCTCGCCTCCCCGCGCTGTCTCGTGCTCTCGTGCACCGCCTAGGGATCGCGGGGGATTTTTCGTCAAAAGTAGCGAAGTTGAGCGCGCGCAGGGAGGAGGAAACTTTGCGGCGTTCTTTTGGTCACTCCCCCGCTACGTGAAAAAGCGAAGAATGTTTTGCTACAGTGTACTAGAATACTTGGGTAGTGTTGCCCCCCGCTACGTGAAAATGCGAAGAATGTTTTGCTACAGTGTACTAGAATACTTGGGTAGTGTTGGGACCGGAGCGGCTCGGCAACGGGAGCTCGTGAGGGCGCGTGTATTGACAGTTCGTGGCGGCGCTGTAGTCGAGTTATCCGGAAAAAAATCGCGCAGCCCGCCTTTTGTTTCTTTTTACTTTGAGCGGTGCACGTGTCGGTACCACGATTTTATACACTCCGTTTCAGCTTATGTTGCACCGCAGCGAAGGCTACAGGCGCGAGCTCATAGCGTTGGCAGCTGCCCTTTGTGCACGAGAGCTTGTGCCGTCGAGATGTGCCTATAGAGCAAGGAGCTCGCGCTTGTAGCCTTTCCTGCGGTTCGACACAAGGTGAAACAGAGTATAGTTCCGTGTGTTTTTCACTTCGAGCGGTGCGCGTGTAGGGACCACGACTTTATAGCTCCGTGTGTTCGATCGTAATATGCTTTGAATCTTGTGTTCTGATTTTGCGTATGGTGAACGCGTAAGCGTGTTTCACATGCAGCGATTCCACGGCCGAAATCGCTGCCACTAGCGGCGCGGCGGCACGGATCGCGAGGTTTCATTTCACATGAGCGTTTTCTGCCATTGCGATGGCCAATGTTGCATGCAGCAAGCAGATGCGATCACTTTCACGGCCTCAGTCACATCTTCCCAGAGTTTCTCTGTGGTCCCATTGTTTCTAAATGTTTTGAGCTGCGCGTCCCAAAGAACTCGACGCTTCGAGACTTCATTTATAAGAGGGCGCGATACATTTTCTTACTTGGTGGACGATCTCTGTTCGAAAAGCCACGTAAATGTCGCTCAATTCTTCTTCGTCTTTTAATTTTCACACTAGCACTCGCACGAGCAGCTTCCGATTAGCGTTTCTTGCGCTCGCTACACTTGGTACTCAGGCGAGGAAAGTAAAAAAGGAGCCGCGTGTTTTATTGAGAAAACAAATTCCGAGGAAGGGGACGACAATCCCCCTCCTCCATAATCTCCTGAGCAGTTCCGACGCTACAGTTGAAGCAAAGAAGCTCAACCGGCCGGAAAAAAGAAACCGCAAAGCAGTTGCTTGCGTACTTTCTCTGCTTGTCGTCTGCTTCAAGAGCGTGAAAATGCCACCGTCCAATGCGCCAGCTTTCCCGCAATGTTTCTCCTTCTGTCACGTGATTTCCCGCCGTGCTGTGAGTGGCCAGCTGGGAAGCTGCCGCTCTGCCGCGGCGAAAAATTTCCAACCTGGTGGAACCATGCCGCTCTGCCGCTGCGGCTGGCCAGACCGCCGCGACGGCAGAAATCGCGCCGCTCTAGGGCCAAAATCGCTGCATGGGTAGTGCCGAAATGCCGCCGGCGAAACAGCGACAGAACTCTTGCTCTGCACCTGGTTGCAAAACGGGCCTCATCCGAGTGAAAGGAGTGAAAACGGCGTCCCTTTTCGGCGTTCCAAAGGACAGAGCCAAAAGAGATCTTTGGGAGAAGAATCTGCAGTGATCGGACAAGCGTCTTGAAGAAACAAGCGCTGTCTGCGAGCTGCACTTCAAGCCCCGCTTCAGCCTTCGAGACTACGTCCACATCTTCGGCGGAAAGAAAGTGAGAATCCCTCGTGGACACCCAGCGCTTACGCCAGACGCGGTACCGACTCTGCTGCCAAGTGTACTCCAGGACCTGAGTAATGACCTTCCCGCAGGACGAGAGGAAAGGAAGCGTAAGGCAAGTTCACCAGAGCCCATCGTTGCAAAGCGTTCGGGGCTCGCTCGGGAAACTGACCCGTTGTCCCCAGTGGTGAACAGCGAAGCTCCTGCCGTGATCCCACAAGGCATCGATCGCGACGCACTAGGCTCCCTGACTATGCCAACTTTCTACTGGGCTCTTCACAAGTTCAGCAACTTCGACGGTGTTGCTTATTTGGAGACTGCTCTTGAGCCGAACTCTAACAAGATCAGCATCGAAAGGGCGGTGTTTATTTGTTTCGACAACTTACCGGATGTGGCATGCCAAGTATACCTTCAGGGCCATGTATGTGCTGAAAATTGTAACCATGTATGCGCCGCACATTGTAACCATGTATTTCAATGCCATGCTGTAAACTATTGCAACTTTTATCTTGCCTTAATTACGCGTGCTGTTGTTTCCTGGTCTAAATGATGTGAAATAGTTGCTTGTTTTCTTCTTTGAATCTTATAAAGCATTACTTGTTCAGCCCACGTTGTCTCATTTTTTTTTACTTAAGTTCAGTGTTAAGACGCGTGATAAAAATTGTCACGTCTTATTATCCATTTCTTACAAGTGAACGTCGGGTGGTCCTCGGATGATCGTGGTAGCCGTGAAGAAATAAAAGATTCTCACCCCTTTCCGACAGTCGCTTGGGTGGTACGTCGCATAAATGAACACAAGAATGAGGGACAAGTGAAGCGAGCTAATTAATGTCAAGAAAAAGAAGACGGGCAGAAAAGAAGGCAGAGAGGTTAACCCACTGGGTTAACCTGAAGTATTAAAAACATACTAAAACAATCTCGTACTTTAGTATGTGCCATTTCGTTCCATTATAAAATAAGATAGGAAAAAAAAACTGCTTCCGAGTTTTAGATATCCCTTTCAAATATCTAATGTTCGGCCTTTGCGACCAAGGAAATAGGCATTTCCTTTAAAATGCTCACCATCCGACAAACCGAAAGTCGCAGCTAATTCTACGCTGAAACAACTTGTAATCCGCTTCTTTAAAATCGCAATTGTTTTTATGTAAAGGAGGGTAATGTAGCTTGTACCGTCCAATACACTGAAGCATCATGTTGCTAACGATCGTGCCGCAGCGCAATTGATGCCGCGGAACGACCGCTGGCAGGTCGTAGCTCTATCATAAATTCTATGTGCACTCCACCAAAGCGGCACCAAAGATTCATATTTCGCGCGTGCAGCCGCGCATGCGCACACCTTCCGGATAACGCGCCGGTGTCGACACCTGTCGCGATCAATACCACGCGCTTCAGGCGAGCCCCTCCGCTCACAACACTACCCAAGTATGCTAGTACACTGTAGTAAAACGACACGGAGATTGATGATGATACAGACGCCAACGCCGCCCTCGAAAATTTTTTGAACTTGGAAATCAACAGTTTTGTCTGCCATCCGCCAGGTAGCGCAACAAAACAACCAAACAATTTTTAATTGTTTTTAAAATGAGCTAAGCTCTACAACTATCAAGGAATCTAAGCAAGATCATTGGGAAAATCTAATACATCGCAATGTATATCTATTCCATACAATAAATGTTATTAGATGCCAATAAATCTGTTTGATGTCCAAAAAAGATGTGCGTCAAAAACAGGTAAGTTTGAAGGGCTCCCGGAGCGTTATGACTTTGAAAATGAAAAAAGCCACCGTCCACCTCTTGGGCAACTATTGTAGTTCTAAGTGTCATAAAATATTTTACCATACTTTAATTATTTACTCAGCGGCATTTGAATTACCATGACTCAAAGCACAAAAAAGTGCTACGTTTGATATAGAATATCTAAACAAAAAATATTTACACAACATAAAATTTTTTTCTGCATATTACCAATTATAAGCACTACATCTGTAGCTAACTTCATTGCCCTAGCGCTTGTCATTAAAAACATATTTGTGCTGAAAAATGTCAATTTTAGGGCAATATTTGGAGAGCTGTAAAAAACAAAGTAGTGCAAATACCAAAAAAGTGTACCGTTACGTTCTGCTCCGACATCATCTTAACAAAACTGCTACATTGGAACCTTGTTATCTTTAATGAATCGTTCATAAAACATGAACCAGCGGAGCAAGTGAGGGTCCCCGCCATCATATTCGCAACGCTACAAATGCGCATGAACAGTATAAACCAATACATACATAATATCAAATGAAAGAGGATTGCATTGCCTTTCGAATGACATCAATCCCACAAAACAGTGTTAAAAAGGAGCTGAGTAATGACCTGCCAAAAAGTACCTAAACTGCCACATTCAGTGGGACCGTGGCCTTAAAGAGCCAGCTGGACATTGGCTTTGCCCTCAATAGACCTATTGCAGTATTACCCAAGCATCAAGGAGAATGCAGGGATCGGTGTTCCACGCGCCACACGCGCACGCCTTCCCCGTATAAAAGATTCGAAGTAAATAACCAAAATAAAGCGTTGACGGACGCGCGTGCAACATGCCATTTGTTTTATGTATTTGCTTTAGAAAAGTTGCTACTGCTGACGCCGGCACGTGTGGCGCGTGGAACACCAATCCCTGCATTCTCCTTGATGCTTGGGTAATATAGTAAATGGTCTATTCGACTCTCACAGGTATGTCAAACTCATCTTTAACTGTGGGAGTATTCATGCAAAGCTAAGCTTGATCAGATATATAACAACCAATATAAAGATAAGAACCAGCGGGATAAAATTTTACTCCAGTTCTGAAATGAGACAGAGCGAGCATGGCAAGCTAAGGGAACCCGCGTCGAAGAAATACGGAAAGTTACAATGGCCATTAACTAACCCTCCGGTGGTAGTCCCGCCGTGCTAGCTTTCCAACACAGCTAACGCAGCTTTCAGATGCCTTCCACAAACCACAACCCGGAAAATGCTTCGAATTAATATTACGAGCGAAGACAATTTTGAGCAGAAAATAAGAGTTGTATATTTGAGCAGAGGCTAACTTGGCGTAGCTTTTAAAAACTTGTATAAACGTCAAATATTGTTCAATATGGATATAAAAAGGTATTGTTCATTGCTGTGACTTGCAAGTCACAAGAAACTGCAAGACAGTGCGTGTGACTTGCGTGCACTGTCTTGCTATTTTATTATGTACGGTACATTTATGATGCCAATACTTGTCTCTAAAATCTTTGTGCTTTTTTTATTTCTGAGAGAATCATAAACTAAGTTCCCTATTTTGTTGTTTTGCCGCGACATAGACCAAATATATTTTTTTTACTGTGCCTGTACATATTTATGAGGAAAAAAATTTTACGTTGAAATTACTGATGCATCGTACTTTTCGAAATAATTGTTTCATAAAAGCTGTATTTAGCTCTTTCGTATTTTACTGTGGGACCCCCCCCCCTCTTTTCCTTTTGAGCGCACACGCTCAAAAAGGGGCTGTCAGTTTGCCCCCCCCCCCCAAGACAAAATCCTGCCAACGCCCATGTGGAGAGCTACTGTAAAAACAAAATTTCCAAACATGTAATTTATTTTATGCTAACATTGTGCTGCAAAATCAAAGAATATTTTTTCCTTTTATGTTGTTGACAAAATCTCTTTGCAAAGTATTGTAAGATATTGTAAAGACAAAAGTTTACTTTTATCTTTACAAAAGTATATACTTGAAGTTGATACAAAAGTATATACTTGAAGTTGATACAAAAGTATAAAGTATTGTAAAGACAAAATCTCACCATCTTTTATAAAAAAAGAAACACCCACAAAAGTTTTAAAAAAAAGTCACAGTTGCATTGCCTATTAAATTCCAATTCGTAAAAACAATGAGTGAGCCTTTCGTCCTAGTTTTCCTAAAGTAAAATTTATGCCAGAAAGTGGAACGGAGAAAAGCATGTTCGAAGTCCTCAAGCTTCTACGTATTGTTTAGCATCGGTGGACCGAAAATAATTGATAAAAAAAAAAAATAACTCTCCAGTGTAAACAAATGAAACTTAATGGGAGGGGACTAGTCTCTATACTTCGTTTCAGCTTCGGTCCGAGCGCGGCCTATGTTATGAGCCGAAGGGCCAATCATACAGCGCAAAAAGCGCAGCGTCATGGCATGCTCTCTGCGCTTTATAGAACTAGCCGGCAGAGGAGCAGTGCACAGAGAAACGGCGAATACCGGCTGGTCCTATCAACTGCAGAAAGCACGCCATGACGTTGTGCCTCTTTCGCTGTTTGATTGGCCCTTCGGCCTTTCGCTGTTTGAGGCTTTTCGGCTCATAACATCGACCGCGCTCGGACCTAAGCTGAAACGAAGTATAGATGGTTGTCGATGTAAATATGGCATTTTCCAAGATCAAAATTTTTTACAGAATTTTCTTTTTCTTTCTGGATAGTGTCCCCTGCTGCGCTGTCCTCGCGCAACGCAGCAGAGGCTGGTTGTACTATTTCTCCACGGGGTGCGGTGCCGTCGGGGCCGAGAAGTGCTCCGATTGCAAACCGAAACTTAAAAACCCGTCGAAGTTGTGCGGTTTTTCAGAAAGCCATAAAATGCCGCGCGTGCCTTGTTTTGTTTTCCAATTTGTTGATTTATTGTTTTTCGATGAGGCTGAGCAATTTTCTAATTGAAACCATGCCCTTAAACACAATAATAAGTTAATTACGCAAAAATAAATGACTTAATTATCCCAAACTTTAATAATTTTCCGAAATGGGCCCCTGGCCCAAGTCCAAAAAAAAAAAATAAGCCTTTTTGTTGTTGTTGGGACAGGTACTTTTCGGAAAATCGAATTTGTCCACTTTTCGTGAAATACCCTGTATATACTGGGTGTTCCATTTTAATTTGAACAGATTTATGACAAAAAAATCCGTAAAAGATACACTAATCAGTTTGGACAAGTGAGTTATACGGCCAGGGGGACATCACATAGGTGGCTAATCTTTGCATTAAGTCGGATAATTAACTAAACTTCCTTAACCTTTTAATTAGTAAAAATAATCATGGTTTCAATTAGGAACATGCTGAGCATAATTCGAAAACCACTATATGAGCCAATTTTAGCATGACTTGAAGCTCGTGGGAAACTCGGGGGTTCACCAAAGTTACCACTGGTGCAGCATGCACAAAGCTAGCAGTGGCAAAAGGTGGATGATCAGATTATCATCGCGTTCCGCAGCAGGCTTACATTCGTAAAATCTTTTGAGTTCCTGAATATTCTGTTTCAAAGGCTAGAGTGTATTGAAAGGCAGATCTTCTGAGTAGCATTTTATTATTTATTTCTGTCATTTCGTTTTGATAACAGCTGACTATGTAATTGTTACATCAAGCATTAAAGTTTTTTTTTCCTATTGTTGTTATCAGCAGAGTTTTGTGTATCCCCTAAGCACAGTTTAAAATGATGTTGAATTGACTTAATGTGAATGTATTTTATAATTGTCTACCGAGTTTAACTTTGCTGTGCAAGAAACTGGGCGAGAATGAGAAATACACCGAGACTTGTGACAAACCATGTAGCATCAAACTTGCACAGGGTGTGGCATATGGAGCTGGCCCAGAAGCGATCGAGCCATGGGGGGAGCACCGGGTAAATTAAGCTGTTTTCAAAGAGATTGGAATGAACTGTCACGTTTCCAGCTGTTGCAATGTGGCCGTTGTGGTTCCATAGCCTACAAGAGTGTATCTGGGAGGGAGGTGAGGGATAGAAAAACGCGCTTTCCCCCAACTTACAAGCGCGCTTCTCCTCATGATGCACTTGGCGAAAAAAGGAAAATATTGGAAGTGCGCCTCACCCCAGGTTGCCTTGCACTGCAGGAAAGCGAGAAGCCCGTAGGCGCGCTTCACCTTAGGCTATTGTGCACTGCAGGAAGGTGATAAGCCCGTTAAGTGCGCTTCACCTTACAATATCGTGCACTGCAGGGAAGCGAGCAGCCCGCAAGTGCGCTTTACCGTACGATATTGAGCATTGTGCGGAATCTAGAAGCCGGCAAGTGCGCTTGATAGCTAGGAGACCGCAAGTGCGCTTCAACCTACTATAGTAAGCATTGTGGGAAAGCTATAGCCCGTTACAACTCAAGAAGGTAGGGCGAGGGAAAGAAAGGCCGGGGAGGAGGAAGCAGACGGAACGCTGGAGAGGGGAAAGCCTCCTCCCCTCTCCAGCGTTCCTTTCCCTCGCCCTACCTTCTGAGCTGCAACTTACTATAGAAGCCTGTAAGTGCGCTTCACTTATGATGTTGGGCACTGCAGAAAAGTGTGAAGCCCGTAGGTGCGCTTCTCCTTACGATTCTGTGCACTGCAAGGAAACGATCCTCTGCCTAGTTTTGCATTTACTGCAAGAAATCTGCACGCGCCTTTACTTTGGGAGCATCACTTTTTACCCTAATTAACCAGCTTGCTTCATTGACAAATTTATTGCACAGTATTTTCTTGTCACACTCAGCAGGACGACTTTCGAAATTGGCAGGCAAGGCAAGCAATAGTCACTGACAAACACGCTGCAAGCAAATGAAGATTGAGAAAGTAGTTTTATTTCGCAAAGAACTTTAATTCACACATGAATTTTCGTTTTTAAACAAGTTGAGAAACACAACGAAAATTACAAATAATGATATCACATCACTGAATAGAGGAAATGTATTTCTAAGAACGAGGTAACTTGGCATACAGAAATTGTTTACGTACAAACATCTGATCAGCACCTATCAGAAAGAGGGTGCTCTAATATTCCTTGGTTCAAGCTTCGATTGCTCGACCTTCACAAGTGAAGAAGCTGAGCATACATTTGGCGTCCACAATGAAAAGAACAAAATGTAACCAAGGAAACTTCATGAATAAAGAATTTTAAAATTATTCTTTAATTATAAACAAAAACATGTTTATATTTCTCTATCCGCCACCAGCGAATGCGCTCGCTAGCAGTGGGGCACAGCCGAGATACCTAAACTATGGTATAAAAACAATAGAAACATAACACATGACACTATTGAGAAACAAGTGTAAAGTAAAGCAAAAAATAATGAAACCTAATAGCAAGGGTAAATAATATCTTTCTATTTGGGTATACAATAAAGAGGGGGAAATCTGACCACACAGCTGTACATTAATGCGACCGCTTTCACGTACATGAACGTTCTCGAAGGTTCGTATACGCGGGGCGCAGACGCAGCAGAAGAAAGCAGGGGAGGGAAGAGAGCCAGAAGAGCGAAGCGGTAGGAATTCGATCTCGCATAACGTTGTCGGTGGGGTCCTCATTGGTGCCAGCAGGTTAGGGAGAAGCTGGTCCTCGATGTCCTCTCCGTGTCCTGCTTAATCTTGGCCCTCCGTTATGTTTTGGGCATGCTGGTTACAGGAACCCTGCAAGAACCGTTTCGAGAAGGGTGCCTTAGTGTCAAAAGATTGCCCTGGCAAGAGGTGCAGGGAATCTCATCTCTTTAGTTTTACCTCCCCAGTGGCAACGGCATTCAAGGTGTATCACATAGGCACAGCTGAGGCACAGTACAAGCCAACGCAGTAAGTCTGCGTGTCGGAGGAATAAAGGGGTGCTTGTTTTCAAAGTTGCCAAGGCCCAATATACTTTGTTGCCACGCCATGGCTTGGGTGCACCCATCGAACATCGATCCACTGATGCTATCCCTCCACCAGACCGCCGAGGAACACAAAGACTGTGGTGATTATTGAGTGACCCACGTGCGATGTGGCTGGCGCGAGACACGTGGGCACGCGTGAAAAGAAACGAGGAAATGAATACTTTTGACTGAGTTGTCGCTCATTTCACAGCTGTTGCGGGCACCCCGGGTGACTCAGGAAATGCGACGTGGTGTCAGAAGTAGCCACGCCAAAGCGGCGATGGCGTTGACGTGGGCTGCCGAAAGGTTTGATGCGTACCTTGGAGGGCTCGATGCCGTCTTTGAGACGGACCAGAAACCGTTGCTTTCGTTGCTGGGAACTTGCTCTGTTGACGTGCTACTTCCCCACGTGCAGCGGCACTTGGCAGAGGATCGTCTCTAATTTGTTCTCAACGGACATAAAGGATTCTCTTGAAAAGCAAACACTGATGACGACGGTGAAAGAACAGTTAAAACTTAATATAGTGAAATTTCAGTCGGAGACGGTAGTGTCGCCAGAGTTCTTTTTCACAATTGTGGACCAATACCTGCAGTCAACAGTTATCGAGTATGATGAATGGATGTATACGGGCAGCAGGAGGGTGTCTGCACAGGCTCGTCGGCCGCGCCGCTTTTGGCCGAGTTTTTTTAACACCCTAGACAGAGTTGTGGTTGAGAAGATGAGAGAGTTGCCCCCTGATGGAGGTTTTGTTCGAAGGTATGTCGACGACAGAGTTGTGAGCACTTTTAAGATAACACTTATCGGATTCCTTACAAAATGTAATAAGTTCAGCGGCCCCGGAGCTACGGTTCACTATAGAAAAACCTGAGGAGAATGTCATTTTTTTTTTATTTGTGCATTCATGGAGACAGTGGGCTTTGTTGGGAATACGGGAAGCAGGCGCGGAATCCTGTTCTATCGAAGCAGAGTTGTCATTCTAAAATTGTAAAGGCAAGGGTAGTGAAGTTTCTGACTCAGAACGCTTTAGAAAGGTCATGCACCCATTACATGGATCCTGCAACGACTTTCGGGCTGGTTTTTAATTTTCACCGAACATGAGCGCACGGAACGTAATAACTTAATGAAACTTTTCTTTCTCGAATTTCGCTTTATTTTAAAAGTTATGGGTGAATTAAAATTACAAAAACAAGCAAAAAATATCTTCCTTCACGACGTCCTTGGTCGCTTGAGTGTCCGTGAACTAGAGGAGGGGTAGTGAGCTCAGCGAGCGCTCACGGCTGCCGCACTCCGTGTCGACGGCTCGAGAGGGCGTCACTAAAGCATGTGCTTCATGGGCTGTATGAAGCGGGCGGCCAGGACGGCTCGCATTGCATTTGCTGCGCGATTAAACACTAATTTGGCGTGACACTTCATGGGCTACAAACGACAGCAAACACGGGGTAAAGATAAGTTCAGAACGGAGCCACTTCGCGCTGCCATACCGCCAAACGGCCAAACCGCAAGCCAAACCTGCTCGCCGAAGACCTTGGAAGGCTCGGAACCGGTCGAATCCTCGAGCCCGTATACGACCGCAGCGCCGCCGCGTACATCCGGGACCTTCCTACGCTCGCCGCTCGTCGGCGCCTGATCTCGCTATCCCTTTCTAGTATGCGCCGCCTTTTCCATCACTAGGTGGCGGGTATGTCGACGGGTCATTTCTTGTTTCCCTACTTTCTAAACTGCATTTGTTTCTTTTCTGATCTAAAATACTGAACAAAAACTACTTTCATATATAATTGAAACGATTCGCGCCACTTATTTTTTTTTTTGTATTTCGACTAAAAAGAAGCTTTTAGCGGCTCTGACCAGTAATAAGGGCGGGACCAAAGACTTCACATATCGCGCGCTTTCGGCACCGCGGGTCCAACCCGTAGGTGGAGGAGGTTTCTGATATTTATCTCTCTCCGTGCCCGCTGGCTTGCCTGAATCCCAAGAGACGTGGAAACCGCAAAAAAGTTTGACGCTTACATATGATTGCAGGGCCCCTTAAAGGGGCAGTGCAACGATTTTAATGTTGAAAGAATTGCCCGTTTGCATTTTTTATATTGTTTATCCAAGCCCAAGTGACCAAAAACGCGTCACCTTTCCCCGAAAAACTGCTATTCTGCTGCGTGATCGCAAAGCAAAAAATTGACCGCATCTCCACGTGGTGATTGATGTTGATTGGGGCGAAGCTCTGGTGGTGCTTGTCTGCGTAGACGCTGAGCCGCAGCATGCCGAGCCTTTCGTTCGTTTTCATCCAATCCATGTCAGAAAGAGAATGTGTGGTATGGAACGTGGTTATATACGCATTTGAGCATTTGACCGCAGCGCCCTCTCGTCTATAAACGTTGAGCCAATGCATGCAAAGTTCAACGCGATTATATACGCATTTGACCGCAGCGCCCTCTCATGTATAGACGTTGAGCGGCTACATGCAACGTTTCATCCATGACAGAAACCCCAGCTCTTGAGTTACTACCACATCTCAGAGCCCCCTACTCGTCCCGCAGTCGGGGCCGAGTGGTTAAGGCGATAGACTAGAAATCCATTGGGGTCTCCCCGCACAGGTTCGAATCCTGTCGACTGCGCAAACATATTTTTTTTCATCAATTTGTTTCTTTTTTATTATTATTTTTTTCCCCTACGCGAGCACGTGAGCTCACGAGCGGGAGCACCAGCACTGGACGCCAGATGGACGGACAGACGGACATGGCTAGCCCAGCTTCGCCCCTAAAAATTGAATTATTTGCCGATCTCAGCCGCCTTCTGTGACGGTTACGGGAACTAAAATGACACTATGCAACACTTGCCGGTCGGAATTTCAAGAACTGGGAAGCTAGATGGAGTAAAAGTATCTAAACGACCGTAAAGGTATGTGGTGTGTCTCCGTCATCCTGAACTTGAACGATCGTTCACGTTGTGTGCCGTCGAACCAAATCATTTCGTCTGCTCGCGGTCGCCGCGGCAGCTATAGTCTGCCCGCAGATCGCAAAAATGTACTAGCATGCGTTGTTTACAGCATTCACGATCGCTTACCATTGTGAGCAGTCCTCGAAATGATTTGGTTCAACCTCTCAAATGAAGCAGACTAACAGGACGGCAAATCTCCTCCCGCTGTCCTAAGCCTAACGCTCGGCTGGGTCGGCGAAGGCAGTCGCCGAACCGACCGCCATCTTTGTTTTTGCCCGAGTCGTGAACGGTGCTGGCTGCGTTCCGGTGACAACTCCAGCGGCTGGAATGGGAGAAACGAACGAGAAGAGCCTCCCGACGTCCCGAACGACTCGCGCGCGCATGCGCAGTGGCGTCGCCGATGCGTTGGAGGGCGAACCGTTCGTGTGAAAACGACCTGCTATAACTCCCTACTGTCTCTGAGGGTACGCGGAAGTGAACGAAACCTGTCCCCCTCCGCTGCTACACTCGCCGTGAGCCCCGTGGCGAACCGTCCTTTGTGTCGATCGCTGGCCGCGACCTTCGACGGGGCTAATCCTTTAAAAGTCGACAATCGCGGAGGAAGCGGCTGGGGTCTCTGGAGAGAGGACCCAAGGGGAAACCACGTGAACCCCCAGGGTACGTCACTCGAAAATCGGCGTGGAGAGTTGAGAAACACTTCGACCTTCGACTTGTTTATTTTTTTTTTTAATGAGAACTAGCGCTTACAAGAAAATGCGGTTTTCTGTTTTTCGTTTTATAGGTGACGCAGATTAATTTCCGCAGTTAATTGACCTAAGTTTGAAAATCGTTGCACCGCCCCTTTATATATGTTGGTCAAACTGCAATGTTGGTTGGACAAACTTTATTGATGCATTAACGAGAGGTTAACAGAACACAAATGGAATGTGCGGATGAACGCTTCGAACTCTGAGCTAGCGAAGCATCTCCAGGAATGCAGTGAATGTACAGTAAACTGGTCAGAGAGCGTGAGGAGATGAGACGTGTTGTGCGAGAAACTGTTCGCATAAAAACGTCTGGAAATTGCATCAGCCAAGCGTCATTGCAACTTGGAAGTGAGTCAAAAAAGTTCCTTCGACTGTTAAACCCTTGTGTGGGGTGAAGAGGGGAACGGGCGGGGTTGCTTCGCAGAGTTGTTTTGCCATGTTCAGTTCAGGATCATAACGGGGGGCATTGGTGGTGACTGTGTGTGATTCATGTTTCAGTTGAGTGTGTGTGTGTGTGTGGGGGGGGGGGGGAGGGGTGAAGCTAGAAACGGCCATTTTATGTTTCCCAGTGCTTGTGATGCATTGTCCGGTTCGGGATCCTTGCGGGTGCGGTGGTGACGACCTTGTGTTTGTTTTCTCTTTTGGACCCGGTGTACTTAAAGTTCCTGTATAGGCTCCCCTGCACTGGGTGAAGATGGGAACGATAGGGTACGCTTCCCTTTGATTCTGGTGTATTGTTTGCAGTTCGGTGTATTGTGGTTCTGGTGTATTGTTTGCGGTTCGGTGATCGTCCGTTGTGGTGGTGGCGACGTTCGGGGGAGGGGTACAAAAACGTAGAGACAATAAAGTTTGTATCTGAGTTTGCGACGTTGTCTGTCCCTTTTTTTCCCCTCCTTCACGAGTGTTCCGTTCTTCAAACCTTAGGTTTCAATCATCATGTATAACATAAGCCTCACACGAAGCTTGTGTGAAAGCGCTGCCCTCGCACCTACGTCACATTATGGTGCCCGGAGCGCGTCTTCGACTGGTGTGTTTAGCGTCCTATCCCGCCCATACATCAAAAGTGGTCCCGAAGTGGAAACAAATGACGTCACAGAAGCCGGAGTGCCATGCTGTTGCCTGTCGCGATCCTGGTGGTTGGTCGTAGCAATGCTAACGAGAAGCTGTGAGTAGCACAACCGAACGTGAATGTCGCTGTCGTCATGGCGTCCCAACTAGGCGTCTGCCACATATACCAGTGCTGTTGGGACGCCGCCAGGATCGCGACCGGCGACAGCAAGACACTATGACGTCATCAGGTGGCAATCGAGGGACCACTTTTTTGGATGCGGTAATCATACCAGTCGGAGACGCGTTCCAGGCACCATAGTCACATGATGACGTCGAACATTGTAACCACCGGTGGTTGAGTTGATATGCAAACTGCTTGGTGGTCTGGCAGCACTGTGCACGCGGCCATCTTGGTACCACTGCAGCCACAACGGAAAGGTCGTTATGACTGGCATTTTTGGAAATCAAAGGAGTATACGACAGTGTGAATCAGGCAAAACTCTGGGGTCAACTGAAAAGATATGAACTAAATGAAAATTTGATTAAGTTTCTCGAACAGATGTATGCAGATAACAGGGTAGTTATAACTTGGGAAGCCGAAACCACAAAACCAGCAGCAGTAAAAAGAGGACTTAGGCAGGGCTGCCCATTGTCTCCCCTGCTCGTTATTATATACCTTAGTGAAATGGGGAAAAAAGCTTATATAGAGCAATGCAATTTAGGATTTTATCTGACTTGCATGGAGGGAGGGAAAAAGGCTCGAGGTACACCTAAGCACTTCTTATGACTTATGAATGCGAAAGCATGTACGTCATTCTTCCGCTCCCTTATTTCGTCTGCAGCGTATTTGCGTCGACGGCAGAGCGGCGCGCTCTGCCGGCGAGGAGAGGGCGCCTCTCCTCGCCGCTCTGACCTTGGACGTTTCGTGTTAGCGGCGCGCTGAAGGACACGCAGCGCTGTGGGGTGGTCGTCGTTGAAACTAACGCGCAGCGGCCAATGGGACCGAAGCCGAAAATCCATCAGCTTTACTCCGCTCCTTTGGGATCGGGTAATTTAGGTGCCGTTGTCTAGCTTTTCGCGTGGTTTCATAGCTGGGAGCTGGATTCACTTGGAGAAAGAATTTAAGGTGCCGTTTGACGCGGTTTCAAAGCTGATGACGTCGGCTCGCTCCATGAGACAGTTAATGCTTTCGCATTAAAAGTAAACCAAGTTTTACCAGGGCTGATGTCGAGTCGAGAGACAATGCAGGGACTAATTAGAATTTGTGGCGGGGAAGGGGACATTTTAGGCCTACACTTCAGTAGGGACAAGTCTGGGATACTAGTTGATAACGACGCGAAGGGGGAACCTCTGGAGATGCAAGACACTGTGATAGATCATGTAGAAAAGTACAAATATCTGGGTGTATGCGTCCTTCGCAGTGGCACTCCGTCATCGGGGTGATCTTTCGGGTTGACTCGCTACCCCGCACCTCCACCACTTGTTGCGTCTCGTTAGGAATAGGACCGGAAAAACTTGTTTCAAAATGCACTCGGGCTCGCCAGGAGGACATGACCGTCCTAACTCCGTACAGAATCCCCGTCGCAAAAGCCCCGCGTAGCCCTACGTTTCGAAAACCCCGCGTTCAATTACCCCGTCCCGTATTCCCCCCGTGCCAAAAGCCCCGTCCTCACTGCCCCCGTCCCAGCCCCTTCGCGCTTCAACCAGCATCTTTACCTGATCCGTTGAGGGTTTACAAAGGCTCTTTTAAGTGAAGGAAACAACACAATAAAATGAACTTGAACCACAAAAAAAAAAAAAAGAATGACGTACAAGGGGCCAATGGCATAAGTCTGCAAAACCACCGATGCACCCCGCTTTATCTACCTAGATGGATACAAATATACATATGTATATATATATATATATATATATATATATATATATATATATATATATATATATATATATATATATATATATATATATATATATATATATATATATATATATATATATATATACATATATATATATATATATATATATATATATACATATATATATATTATATATATATATATATATATATATGTATATATATATTTTTTTTAGAACGTCGTAAGTACGGAATTGGTTTTCGGTGATATTAATATTGATATTTCTTTATTTAACCCTTGAGAGTTTGAACACCACAGAAGGCCAGTGGCCCGTACCCGTAGGCATAGGCGTAGACTACGGGGGGGGGCAACGGGGCTCGTGCACCCCTGGTGAGATCCGGGGGGGGGGAGCAGAGCCTCCTCCGGGCCCAAGCCATGATCTTTTTTTTTTGCTTGTGTTTGTTGTTTGATAATTTGTATTTTGTCTTAAATGTATAATACTTCACCCATGTTTGTGCACCACACAATAGACCGCTAGGTTGTTTGTGGGCACTGGAAAATAAACCATTATTATTATTATTACCAAGACGCTGTTTACGTGCCATGTAACGAGCTTCTAGTAGTAGGATGTAAACAAAATAACGCCCACGTTGCCTTTATTGACGAAATACGTGGGAAATGGAATCCCAGCCTAATTTCGTTAGCTTCAATCTCCAGTTTTGGCAAAAAAATAACGCGCAGCCCCCCCCCCCCCCCCCGGGAAAATGGAAAGTCTACGCCGCTGCCCGTAGGTCTGTGGTACCATACAAGACATACACAGACATGCACACACACATGAATAAATAAGAATGAAAACGAAATGGGAAGGGCAGGAGGCAAGCGTGGCAATCTAGTAGGCGCGGAGGGAACGCACAGCGTCCCTGCAGAACTCCTTTACATTTATCTCCCTCCAGGACACTGGCTGTCAGCGCGTTTGGCAGTGAGCGCCATATCTCAACAGTACGAATTAGGTATGACTGTCGATGACGCTCTGTGAGCGCAAACAGGGGTTGAAGACCGCCGTCACGGGTGTGCCGGAGTTCATCACACAAGGGAGGGGGACGCTGGTCAGGGCAGGTTATGCTGGCAAGCAGCCTGATGGACGCCACTTTCCGTCGGAGGGCCAGAGTGTCCCAACCTACAGCTTTGAGCAACTGGGGAGTCCGCATGTCTTTGTAACAGGGAGGGCGTGGGGGGCCTCTGCACTTTACAGTGTATGCAGCGCGACGTTGTACACGCTAACCTGCGAGCGGCCAAGAACGAGGCCTGGTGACAATCTCCAACTGCTACAAAAATCAAACCCCAATACCCCCCCCCCCCAAAAAAAAAAATTGTTTTGCTTTTTATGTTTATACAGCCCTGATGTTGGTACGCCTCAAAGGGTGACCGGTCGCTTAGCTGTAGATGAGCAATTTAGCCAGTGCAGTACAGCCGCTAACCTGGGCGCAGTAGTGATTACACGAACGCGTGCCGGTACGAAACTCATCCAGATCGAAACGGGCGGGGACCCAGGAGGTTCCCAGCGCAAGCTTTCGCTCCACGCTCCGAGCTGAGAGCCCACTCGGCCACGGATTCGGGGCGGCCTGGCACCGAGAGGGGAGAGGGGCAACGTGGGAGCACGCCCAGCCAGTGGCGTAGCCAGGAATTTTTTTCGGGCGGGGCGGCATTGGTTTAATATTTGCGTGTAGTAGTCGATGTACCGTACAATATTTGCATGTAGTAGTCGATGTACTGTACAATTTACGGGGCCGTGCCCAAACCCCCGGTTGAATGAAACAATTCGGTAGCTCATTCATCATTTGTCTTCCATTACTAAAAATATGACAAAGCCTGGCAGATCGTCACGTGACGCGGCCACCGAAAATGAAAAAGGTAGAGCGGCAGACAAGAGTCATGTAACGGGCGCCCCGCTGCGGCGAGACGCCGAAACACACTTGTCCCGAGCGATGGAATGTCCGCTCGTGCTTCTCGCGTTCCTCGGGCTACCGCTTCCTTCCCCTCGGCGGGTTTGAAAACCATGTTTCGGGTCCTCGCCGCTGCGAAAGCTGTGCGCTGAATACCAGACTCCCCGCAACAGCTTGTGGAGAGGTGGACGAGACGGCTGAGCACTTGATACTCTACTGTAAAGGGCTTCACCCTATGCCTACCGAAGACAACATAGATTTAATAAAGTCATTGGGTTTTAGAGACAGCGAAGGAAAAGTGGATTACAAGACAGTAGAGATTACCAAGCAAAGATTAAGTGAATGGTGGCAGAAAGCACGAGAAAACTAGGTATTTTCTTATTAACTGATGGCAAGGGGGTTTTATAGCCTCACTTTCTGTTCAGTGCAGACTGTATATAGTTTTCACATTTAAATATTCTAAGCTTAAATGGTAAGACAAATTGGCTAGGTGGCGTAAGCTACCGCCCGATCCAAAGGGCTCAGCCGTATTCATCCATCCATCCATCCATCCCGAGAAATGCTTATGCATGCTACCATATCCTCGCGCTCCAAATCTGCGACCGGGCACTCAATGGCTCCGTCATCGAACTTCCAGGCTTTGTGAGTATAGAGGAGGCTATGCCCAAACCCACAGCGGCGTAAGCACGCGCCAACTTTACTAGAACCAATTAGTTGGGAAACTACCATTGAGACTGCTCTGAAAAAGTGACACCGATCCGTCCACGAGAACCGAACTAATGGCGATCCCAACGCCGTCATTTCTCCCGCAGCGGCCAGTCCAGGAACTGCACGTGACTTCCGTTTTCGTTGTAACAGGCCATTTTGGGGCCACAACAGATACTGTGGAAGGGGCTTCGAGGTACCGCCCCGGACTCCCAAGCGGACGCGCCGCGGATTACGACCGTGGTTAATGTGCGCCTAACTCAGGACGCGCTACCTGAAATCCCCGCTGAGGCACGGCTGTATAAAAACAATATTAATTATACTGCAAAATCTTGCGAACTAAAGATTTTAGAAAACAACACGCGTCCTCCATTTTGTACTAAACTCCAATAAAAGTTACCACAAAAAGAGTTTTTTCCGTTAGTTTTTACGCAAAAACATGCTTTCTAAAAGCTCAAGGCGTTAAGACAAATGATACAGAGCGGCGCTGTTGTCGTATTTAGCTGGGTCTCGGTGGACGCCAGCGGCCCAGGTTTCAGCAGTGAGTTTCCCAACTGAGAGTTCTAGTAACGTTGGCACGCGCTCAGCAGTCGTGCCCCAACAGACCTATGGCTAAATTACCCAAGCATCTAGGAGAATGCAGGGATTGGTGTTCCACACGCCACACGCGCACGCCTTCCCCGTATAAAAAATTCAAAGTAAATAACCCCCAAAAAAAGCGTTCACGAACGCGCGTGCAAAAAGCGTGCAAAAGCAAAAAGCATAGTTTTAGGCATTTTCTTTGGAAAAGTTAGTACTGCTAAGGCCAGCACGTGCGGCGCGTGGAACACCAATCCCTGCATTCTCCTTGATGCTTGGGTAGTATAGCAATAGGTCTACTGGTGTGGCAGGTGCGCCATGCGCGCAAGCACGTGCAGCTCACGACTTAAGTTCAAAGGGATACTTCAACGAAATTTCAGATATACCCGTCGTGTTCACAAATAGGCTGAATATGATCCATAATATCCGTAAGTGACATTCGCACGTTTGTATTTTGAGCCTGGTGGCTCCGGCAAGCAAACGCTCGGAGAGAAGCCAGCGGAGAGTACGTGACAATTGGCGCAATGGTGACGTATAGATCATCTCGGGACGAACAAAGCTGCTGCGAGACTGACTGCAACAGGATGTCCTAGCCGGTCCAGCCACCGAAGCGGGCGAGACACGTCAGCGATCGAGCCACATACAGCGATCGAGCCACATACTCTGCCGCAACTAACCCCAAAGCTGCTTTTGTACGAATTTTGAGTGACGCGTTAATCTTCTATAATCTTTTGGCACTCACTATGGTGAGGGGGCCGTCACTGTAGTGCATCCGGCAAAAGTGAGGGGGCCCCGTCACTGTAGTGCGGTAGGCAAAAGCGAGGTGCCCCGTCCCCCGGCGCGGTCTATGTGTAACGAAACCAGTGTTGGACAAAATACTCGATAAAAGTATTTAAGTTACTAAATACCTGCCTCATAAGGTATTTAAAATACTACTCAAGTTACTTTCATTGTAAAGTATCTTGAGTAGAGTACAAATACTTAGAAATGTATTTCAGTTACTTTTGAAGATACTTCCGCTTTGCTTAATTTGTATCGACGTCATTGACAACGACAATTATGCACCCACGCAAATCTGGGTTGCCAGAATGGTTTATTAGCACGCAACAACACAAAACAAAACAAAAAAAGTATCGTAGGGCTATTTTGCGCAGTCCGACTATAAAGAGCAAAATATTGTCACGAATGATAAATGATGAGGCGGCGAATAACTCAAGAAACTAAACGAACTTGTTCCCAAAACAAAATAGAGAAATTCTAGCGTCGCAGGCGTCGATGTCGGCGAAACAGCAGGATCGACCGCTGGGGCGAGACTGACTCCGGACCGCCACTCAGAGCACCTCTTGTACCCGCGTGGGTTTCTGGAACATTCGGTGTAGAAAGTTCGGCGCGTAGAACATTTGTAACTCGATCAGACGACAAAATTTTCGAACTTACCAGAATGTCAAGTTGAAGGAATAAATAAAATAGAAGTCCGCTTTCTGGTATCGAACCCGGAGCCTCCGCGCGAGAGCCAAGCGCGGTAACCATTCGGCCACGCGCTCGCTGGGCAACGCGCGTGGCAATATCACTGATAGATGTTACCAAACATTTCTGCGACAACAAGAAAGGAGTCGCTTCGCGCCCCAAGCGGTTAACTTTAGAACTAGATGGATAGGGACAACAAATACAATGGCTCAGCGCTCGGCTAACTTAACCGAACGCGGCGTCAGCGTTCGGCTGGAGTTCGTGTTCTCCGGTGAGGGGGACGAGGGGCTTTTTTGTTACCACTTTGGCTTGCATGAACAATGCAGCGTGCACGGTGCCCAGCTCAGCACAAAAGCCCAAGTGGGTCAAGTTCGCATCCTCTGGCGACTGCTTTCGGGGGAGATCCGGCACTTAACGTCACTTCACTAATTGTTGGCATTTTTTCATTACACTGTACAGCGCGCTCCATTAAAAAAAGATGACACGAACATGCCCACGAGGCCTCTGGGTATGTGCACAGGCCTTGTGTTGGGTAAACACCGAGGTGTGGGAGTGACAAACGGGTCAGAGCGCTTCGCCAATAGTGACATCCCTGAATATCACATCCTGCGGCGCACCTTAGACGCATCGTTTAACTACAATCCATATTTCCTATACAGGGAGTTCACTATAAACGAACTTGGGACACGGATCTGAGTGAATGAAAAACAAAGAGAACCCTCATAATAGTCACGGCAGTGGTCGCACCTTCTTCAAGTAGGTTGCGTTCAGAAAAGCACTCGACGTTGGGCGTGTCCCCAACGTCGCATTTTGAGAGCTCATCCAGCTCCCAGTTCGTTTCCTGTACTGTTCGCTGCTTATCAATGTTCGCTTGCAGACATGTTCGCGAGAGCAATAAGTGCCGGACTGAAAACACAAAGAAAAAAAAAAAACCTCGACGTTTCGCTTTAGCGGGGTCAAATATGCAAAAAGCAAAACAAAAATGTCTACTTTTTTGTGTGTGTCCACTCCTCATTGTTTTCTATTTGTTATTTTCTTGACCACTCAAGTCTGCATTGTTCTCGTAGGTCGTTTCCCGCTCTGCTTGCGCCTCAGGGTTGCATCTTTACTTCCGTAAAACCACACCTTTTGTTGCAGGATTTTTTGGGGGAAACTCTATAGAAACAAAAGGCGCCTTTGGGAAGGCGAGGGGAGAACCTTCATTGTACAAACTTTGGGCTGAAATATCAGTCACAGTCGGCAAAAAAGCGATATTTTCACGAGCTCAGTTAAAGTCACCGTAACTAATCGGAGCTAGCAACAGGATTCGGTTGCTCGAAAGAATGTTCACGTTCGCTCGTGCCACGCCCACGCCACTTCATACCGAAAAACTCGGAAAATGGCGGAATGTCAAAAATGTATTTAAGATAATGAGTACAAGATACTCGGAATTGTAATTAAGATAGAGTATTAAATACTCTCCATTAAAGGTATTTAATGGAGAGTAAAGG